>JANAVB010006599.1:41225141-41447962 GCA_029216955.1 Iris pallida
AACCCATGGACTAAGCTAGAATGGTTAACTTAAGTTGTGGCTAGAAAATATCTAGTTAGGATCCAAATAGGGGTTTAGTTAGTGAGACTTGATTTAGTGTAATGGGCCTATCAAATGTTGAACTTGATTAGCCTAGAGAAGGCCCATAGCCCATTAGACTCAACCCTAACCCTAACCATCACTTTATGACCAGCCACCTAGGGCTATTCCCCCTATAAATAATCTCTTCATTTATTGTTCTTGCCTTTTTATTGAGATTTCAACATTTTGGAGAAGGGGGTAATGTCATTTCTTCCCTAATCCCTAGATCCTTCATTTTAATTCCTTTTCCACTCTAGTCTTTTGCATTAGTTCCTAATCCAGCTCTATTTCATGACCATAGAGGGAAATCTCAGGTTTGGACCAATTTGGAGCACTTGGCCATCAAGAAGAACCCCCCTTTTTGAAGCTTTTTCATGCAAATTGCACATATAGGTAATTTTCTATTCCTTCCATAGATTTTCGATTTCTTTGCATGAATAGGAAGCCTTAGGTGTCCCCTAGCCGTAGGTATGGGATTTGTGTCGAGTCGTGTTCATTTCGTGTTCGTATCGGACACGTACTAGTTCATGTTTGAAGGTGTTTGAGGAAATGTCCCAAAGGGCATTTCCATCGGTTTTCTGAAATGTATTTGATTGGAAAAATAGGTTTTATGTTTGCTTATGGATTTCAAGTGTCCTGATGTGGCTTTCGTATCGTGTCGTGATACGGGGGACACGTGTACACGCGGGTGCACACACGCGCGCGAGCGTGGTTGGCTCCCCTGCTACCACGTGCCTCGTGTGCCCTGCACACAGCACTTGGACACGCCAAATTTGGCATGGACACGGGGGAAGTGTCTGCGCACACTCCCTCAAAGTTTCAGGACACCTTGTTTTGTGTCGGACTCGAAAACGAGGCTGCACTAGTCACACACTGCACTGCACACGTGATTTCGTGCACTGATACGGCCTTCGTGCCGTGTCTAGACACAACTTGGACACCTCGTGTTGACATGAGCGTATAGCCCTAGTACGGGCATACATGTGTGCACGAGCACGTGTCCTAATTCGTGTCGTGTCATGTCCACGAACACAGTGAACACGTGCACGAGGATTAGTTCACTGTACTGTTGTGTTCTCTGTTCGAATCAGTTTTAAATGGTTTTAATTGTGTTTTAACTTACTAATTAGATCCATATATGATGTATAATCTCTGTTAGATTTAGTTTGCATTATAGTTTAGGTTTTGATGAGAAATTGGGTTTGATTTTGGGTTAAATGGAAATACACTGATACCTGTTCCGGATACTTGTTTTTTTCCATTTCTGAACATTTAGTTTCCTGTTGTTTGATGTTTTATTCACTGTAAATTACCCCCGCATATGTGATGATTCATATTATTGAAATATTGCAATTCGAATTGGCTTTTTGGTTTGTGAATGTGAATTAGACAATTGTGTTCGATTTAGAAATTTGTTAATAACTGAGAATGAAATCTCTATTCATGTCAACTGTTAATGTTTTTCAGAATTCCTGAGAATGGGTTCCTATTTGCACTGAATAACTGTTTCCCTATTCCTGAGACTTAACAACCATCTCACTCATATATGTACACACTTGTATACCTAAGATTTCCTTTCACTAAAATGCCTGGGGTTTGAAGCACTGACATTGACACTACCTACATGTGGTATCACCTACATCACACCATGAGACACACATTCCTCATAGAAACTGAGTAGCACTTAGAGTCCTGAGGTTACTCCATGACTTCAGTCCCATAGTCACACTGATTTCACTTTTAACCTACACACATTGGTTCACATGTAAACTGGGTTGGGTTTCAACTAAATTGTATAAATGTATATATGTGATAACCTGACTTGTGTTTGAACTGAATGCTAGTGTAACCTGAGAACACAGGACACTCTAACCTGTCATTGAAGCAGCCCTAAATAACAGTCCATATAACAGCTTATTACCTGTCCCTTAACCATCCTTGTACAGCTATATAAGCTGTCCTCAAACCATCACCATAGCAGCCCCAATCCAGTCCCTTACCTGTCCTAAGTAGCAGTCCTATTAAAGCCCCCTAGACAGCCCAAACACCCATCCATTTTAGTCCCCATACCAGCCATTTGGACATCCCATAAGCTGTCCTATAGGAGTCCCAAACCAGTCCTATAAAACCTGTCATTTAGTCCCAATCCAGGCCTCAAATCAGTCCATTTATGGACAGTCTTAAGAAGCCTATCTAAACCCTTCAAAACTGAGAAGTAACCCCATGTAAATGACACACACACATCCTATACTATACATATGCCATGCTTATTAGTGTAATCTCTATATGTTAGTTGATGTTCACATGATACACTATTGAGATGTTAACCCTTAAACCCTTTATTTGAAATGTTAGTTAAATTCAGTAATTGGCAATACATTAGCTGTATGCATAGGTGATGTTGGTCAAATTTTAGATTTCATATATGTGAACTAACTGCCATGTTAACCCCCTTCTCTACATACTTGCTATATATGTATATAGATATAGGTAGAGCTATATATACATGTTCTATGATGTATATGGCTAACTTAACCAATTCTATTTCTAATACATATGTAGATGAGTGTATATACCATGTTAGCCATGCATGTTAGGGACAAATTGGATATGTATGGTAGATGGTTAATAAATGTGCCATATGTAGTATAACTCATAGCTAGTATCTTGATACCCCTCTCATGTATACCTCTATGTTCACACACATAGCCTTACATGCTAGTTCCCTCTCTAACTTTCTCTTATTGTATAATATTGTAAATATATGAAATCCTATATACATATAGCCATATATAAATTCCATGATAAATAGCTAAATATGAATGTGCCTTGATGTGTGGCTTGTGTTTGGCTTGTATAGTCTTGTGATTGGTGTGTGATTGCTAGACTAGACTTGGTTAGGCCTAGTAAAACTTATTAGACTTGTTTGGGTCAGTCTTGACCTAGTTGACCTAGTTTGACTAGTGTAGTTGACTAGAGTTGACAAAGAGTTGACTTTGGTCTAGTTTGATCTAAACAGCATGCAGATGCATTGTATATTTCATATATCACCCTCTGTATACATCTTGAATTGTGTTGCTCTAACTAGGAGTCAGGTACCTCATCTCGGATAGTACATTTACTTCAGACATTCAGATACCAGGCGAGTACATTCTCTGACCATTTCATACTTGTCTGGATTTACATTCTTACTCTAGATTACTGTACTTGATGCTGACACGATTGTTATCACGGATTGGTACTATATGGATCTTCTTATGAGATGTTATCCCCTTGTATTCACTAAATACATATTGTGATGTGCGTTTCACTTACATATTGTATTTATTGAATACCTATATCCTTGTATACTCATTGTGCATATTGTACTCTCATTATCACATAAGTTCCAGGGATAGACCATTGTACACTATTGTATAACATTGTACAACTATTGTATAACATTGTACATCTATTGTATAATATTGTACATCCATTGTATAACATTGTACACTATTGTATAAGATAACGTAACTGGAGTGGATCCTTGTGTATTGATTGGAAAGGGGGAGTAGAATTGGTTATGTACTCAAATCCTATTGTACAATATTGTATAACTATTGTATATGTCTATTGTACACTCACGTACAATGGAGTTACCATTGTATTGTCCTAGACCGTTTACATAACCATATTGTACTCTAAATCACAGTTGGCTTACAGTTCTTACTTATCATATATAGATATTTTTTGTTATCAAATCTTTACTGCTTTTCATATACATTCTTCTTTCAGCGTTTCATGTACCTTACTCTATTGCATGCTTTATACTTTCTAACTTGATATGAACTGCATGAGATGTTTTGTGCTCGCTCCCGTCCTGACTGGACCTGTTGAAAATTTTACAGAGGATGATGAGGAACCCTGCACCCCTTACTTGGAGCTTGCCTAGTTGACACTCGCGACCTGGACCCCTGGGGAGGTTCAGGCAGCTGCTCAGGATGATACCTTGCATAGTATAGATAGCTTAGACTGTTCATTTTTTGTGTTTAGCTGTTGTCTTTATTTTCAGAGTTGTACATTTTAGAGATGTTGAGACTGGTAGTTGTTGAGACTTTGTTATTTCATTCTGCTGTACCTCAGTTGAGGATTTCTTATCTATTTCCATCGTGCTACATTCTACCTTAGATTGTGATTGAGTTGTACCTCTGTATTGGCCTCATTTTGGAGAGTATATTCATGTTATGTAGTTATAGTTCATGACCTAGAACATCGTTCTACCGCCGACACTGCGGCGTAGGCTGGGCGCTGTTACGTACTCCTACCCTCACGGTGGGTGCGAGTCATGACACGTTTTTAGTGGTGGCCCATGCAGGTCTAGTTTATGTAGTGGTATTCGAACTAGATTATCACTACAGCCTGCAGTAGGATTATGATATTTTGGAGGTACTCAATCACATTAGGAAAAACTCTTATTCAGATTCCGTATATCTATATTTTGCTGTTTAGTGTCTCCCTCGAATATAAACTGTCCTCCTTTGAGTTTTCGCTTCATTCTCAGAAATTGCTTCTTGTTTTGATCTGTCTTCATGATGATTATGAAGACACGATCTCATCGCTTCGGTTCGGGGGATACTATCGAGAGGCTGGCCACCTCTCGTCCTGTTCATCAGGGCCTCAAGACCGCAGCTCATGTTGTGCCAACCCAGGTTGGCGTTTCTGCTACATTGGAGGTGCACCTCTGTCTGTATAGAGACTTTCCCGTCATTTCCAATTTCTCTCAGCAGCAGCGATTCATGCAGCATCAGCAGCAGACCAGAGGAAACCAGCAGAATAAGCTATCGTCAGGACAGTCAATGATGCACAGACCATTGGAGATCTTGCTGCAAGTTTCGTTCTTCTCGATTCCATTCCCACAATTGTCTTTTATAACTACCTTGAAATCCGATTCCATCTGTTCCTTGTTGATTGATTAATTTTGTGATGTTGCTCTTTTGTTATGTTGTTTTTCTTCTGAAAAAATTATATGGGCTAGGTCACCTCAGTTATGGGATCTAGAATCTTCGATAGTCATGTTAGATGGCATAGTGAGGACATGTAGTCAGATTTGGATGTATTTTTCGGGTATGGGAATTTAAGGTTTTCGCCGTCGCATGCGTTAATGCGAAAATTTTAAATACCATGAACCTAGAGATACATACCTTAGTCAAGGACTCTGTGATTATCGTAGCCTTGCTCACTAGCATGATGAAGACTCTGGACAACATGATTGTGGACAGACGCATATGGTTAATAGGTTATATCTTGAAGGTTTTAAACACCATACCCTTCTGTTGTTGTAAATAACTTAGGAGTAGGAAAATTAGTTTTGTAGAGCTTGTTCATAGGTAGTTCCTTCATAGTATAATGATATGATGACTTTTAGAGTGTCTGTACCCTAGAGGTGATAGTTAGCATTGGTGTTAGAATAGTAACCCATTGCAGATAATTCTCCTGTTATCTATAATATCAACCAGTTACATATAGGATGTTAGTATGCCTTACAGCCTTGATGATTATTATTACTTTCCCATACTTTTTCCAGTGAGGCACCTATGACTAGAGCCTGTCCTTGAGTATAGTTGTAGTTTCACCTAAGACTAAGAGGTCTATATATATAGATGATATACTTAGGATATATGTGAAGGGGTTGTTGTTCTTGAGCATATATATATGTGTGGTATTTGGGATTGGTGTGCTTAGCTTGTGGGTAATTAGTTATGGGTGACTTGATAGGATTTAGAAGGTTAAGAGCTAGCCTATTATAGAGTTTCTCTTTTGCTAAATTCTAGTTGCCAACACCTAGATAGCTAGCATAGGTAAAATCCTAAAAAATTGACCAGCTGATGACCAAGTACTAGGATGTTCAGAAAATTGACTAGTGATTGACCCTTGTCTATGTTTGACCTAGAAGGGGTGCGATCATCTTAATTTCGATGACAAAATTTTTATAAGGTGGGTAGGATTGTAACACCCAGTTTTCCAGATGAGGGTAATTTTGAAATTTTGTAATTATAATTATTATTTATTGATATTTATTTTATATTATGATTTTTGGTGATTTTTAATTATTTTTAGACTATATAAAATCATGACTTGTGATTTTGGTGTGCAGCTAGTGAAACCGTAGAGACTGTCTGCCCTAGAGCCCAACCCTGTGATTGGAATATCTATTTATCATTTTAGCTTGAGGGTATTTTGGTCATTTTGAATTTATTTGAATTTAATAGGATTTATTAGAATTTATTGGAATATATGTGAATTTATTATTAATTAAATAATTGCTTGGTGTCTTGTTAGTCCTTAACCTAGAATGGACCTAACCGAGAAGCTTAGACTTAACCCATGGACTAAGTTAGAATGGTTAACTTAAGTTGTGGCTAGAAAATATCTAGTTAGGATCCAAATAAGGGTTTAGTTAGTGAGACTTGATTTAGTGTAATGGGCCTATCAAATGTTGAACTTGATTAGCCTAGAGAAGGCCCATAGCCCATTAGACTCAACCCTAACCCTAACCATCACTTTATGACCAGCCACCTAGGGCTATTCCCCCTATAAATAATCTCTTCATTTATTGTTCTTGCCTTTTTATTGAGATTTCAACATTTTGGAGAAGGAGGTAATGTCATTTCTTCCCTAATCCCTAGATCCTTCATTTTAATTCCTTTTCTGCTCTAGTCTTTTGCATTAGTTCCTAATCCAGCTCTATTTCATGACCATGGAGAGAAATCTCAGGTTTGGACCAATTTGGAGCACTTGGCCATCAAGAAGAACCCCCCTTTGAAGCTTTTTCATGCAAATTGCACATATAGGTAACTTTCTATTCCTTCCAAAGATTTTCGATTTCTTTGTATGAATAGGAAGCCCTAGGTGTCCCCTAGCCGTAGGTATGGGATTTGTGTCGAGTCGTGTTCATTTTGTGTCCGTATCGGACACGTACCAGTTCATGTTTGAAGGTGTTTGAGGAAATGCCCCAAAGGGCATTTCCATCGGTTTTCTGAAATGTATTTGATTGGAAAAATAGGTTTTCTGTTTGCTTATGGATTTCAAGTGTCTTGATGTGGTTTTCGTGTCGTGTCGGGACACGGAGGACACGAGTACACGCGGGTGCACACACGCGCGCGAGTGCGGTTGGCTCCCATGCTACCACGTGCCTCGTGTGTCCTGCACACAGCACTTGGACACGCCAAATTTGGCATGGACACGGGGGCAGTGTCTGCGCACACTCCTCCAAAGTTTCAGGACACCTCGTTTTGTGTCAGACACGAAAACGTGGCTGCACTGGTCACACACTGCACTGCACACACGTGATTTCCTGCACTAATACGGCCTTCGTTCCATGTCTAGACACAACTTGGACACCTCGTGTTGACACAAGCGTGTACCCCTAGTGCGGGCGTACGCGTGTGCTCGAGCACGTGTCCTAATTCATGTCATATCGTGTCTATGAACACAGTGAACACGTGCACGAGGATTGGTTCAGTGTACTGTTGTGTTCTCTGTTCGAATCAATTTTAAATGGTTTTAATTGTGTTTTAACTTACTAATTAGATCCATATATGATGTATAATCTCTGTTAGATTTAGTTTGCATGATAGTTTCGGTTTTGATGAGAAATTAGGTTCGATTTTGGGTTAAATGGAAATACACTGGTACCTGTTCCTGATACTTGTTTTTTTTCCATTTCTGAACATTTAGTTTCCTGTTGTTTGATGTTTTCTTCACTGTAAATCACCCCCACATATGTGTTGATTCATATTATTGAAATATTGCAATTCGAATTGGCTTTTTGGTTTGTGAATGTGAATTAGACAATTGTGTTGGATTTAGAAATTTGTTAATAACTGAGAATGAAATCTCTATTCCTGTCAACTGTTAATATTTTTCAGAATTCCTGAGAATGGGTTCCTATTTGCACTGAATAACTGTTTCCCTATTCCTGAGACTTAACAACCATCTCACTCATATATGTACACACTTGTATACCTAAGATTTCCTTTCACTAAAATGCCTGGGGTTTCAAGCACTGACATTGACACTACCTACATGTGGTAACACCTACATCACACCATGAGACACACATTTCTCACAGGAACTGAGCTGCACTTAGAGTCCTGAGGTTAGTCCATGACTTCAGTCCTATAGTCACACTGATTTTGCTTTTAACCTACACACATTGGTTCACATGTAAACTGGGCTGGGTTTCAACTAAATTATATGAATGTATATATGTGATAACCTGACTTGTGTTTGAACTGAATGCTAGTGTAACCTGAGAACACAGGACACTCTAACCTGTCATTGAAGCAGCCCTAAATAACAGTCCATATAACAGCTTATTACCTGTCCCTTAACCACCCTTGTACAGCTATATAAGCTGTCCTCAAACCATTACCATAGCAGCCCCAATCCAGTCCCTTACCTGTCCTAAGTAGCAGTCCCATTGAAGCCCCCTAGACAGCCCAAACACCCATCCATTTTAGTCCCCATACCAGCCATTTGGACATCCCATGAGCTATCCTATAGGAGTCCCAAACCAGTCCTATAAAACCTGTCATTTAGTCCCAATCCAGGCCTCAAATCAGTCCATTTATGGACAGCCTTAAGCAGCCTATCTAAACCCTTCAAAACTGAGAAGTAACCCCCTGTACATGACACACACACATCATATACTATACATATGCCATGCTTATTAGTGTAATCTCTATATGTTAGTTGATGTTCACATGTTACACTATTGAGATGTTAACCCTTAACCCTTTATTTGAAATGTTAGTTAAATTCAGTAATTGGCAATACATGAGCTGTATGCATAGGTGATGTTGGTCAAATTTTAGATTTCATATATGTGAACTAACTGCCATGTTAACCCCCTTCTCTACATACTTGCTATATATGTATATAGATATAGGTAGAGCTATATATACATGTTCTATGATGTATATGGCTAACTTAACCAATTCTATTTCTAATACATACGTAGATGAGTGTATATACTTTATTAGCCATGCATGTTAGGGACAAATTGGATATGTATGGTAGATGGTTAATAAATGTGCCATATGTAGTATAACTCATAGCTAGTATTTGTAGGTCCTAAAAAATCAAGTTGCACCCATCAACAAAGTCATGAAAATCAAGAAAAACAGCTTTCAAATGAACTGCGCAGACATCAGATTGCGCATCATCTAGATTGCGCAGACTGGACTGCGCACACTCTCAAGTGCGCAAGCTGACGTGGCCATGTCATCATTACCTGACAAAATCAAATCTTCTGACAACTGACAGCACAAAGAACGAGGAGACTATTCGTTTGTTGTGCCGCACAGTACTCGAGGACAGCTATGCATGCAGCGCAATCTGTCTGCAGCGCAGTCCGTGCCAGTGCCATCCATTCTAGCGTAATCCAAAGTCAGCGCAATCCAAAGTCAGCACACTTCATCAAGACAACTGACAAAAGTACACGTGGCATTCATGCCATCAATTGCTCATTACGTGGCAACCGTCTGCACACGATCATGCGCATTTCAATCAAATGATGCCATGTTTCCAAGATAGTTGGCCCACGATCAGACAACTGCCTGCGCAGTCTGAGGCTGCGCAATCCAGAGCCTGTGCAATTCAACTTGCGCCATTCAGAATAACTAAAAGTTAGTTATTTTCAGAACTCTATAAATAGAGTTTCAAGTCTTCATTCAGGGGGATCAGACATAAAAAGTCCAGAAATATCAGAGAGTTCAGGAGTTCTTGTCCAAGTGCTGCTGCATTCTTCCGAGGCTTTTGCCTTCAAATTCAGAGCCTACCGTCTTCAAAGTTCACATCGTCCAAGGGACAAAGCAATCGTCTTCTAGATTGGATTCCTACAGTTGTACTTTCCCAGAATTCTTGTAATTTTTACAAAGTTTGTATCAATAAAGTTCATACTTTTGTTTTTGCAAACAAAATGGCGACTCTGCTGGGGACGACTTTCTCCTCCGACGAGGAAGTGACAACTCAATGTGACGTTGCGTCTATCGGAAAGACGCAGAAGACGCTGGTTGTGAAGGTCAACTAGACAGCCTATGAAGCCATGATCAACTCCAGGACCACTCCTCGCCCTGCAACAACTGCTGCCACGAGCAAAGTGCGCCCAGTGTGGATCCCAAAGACTGCTGCGCAGTCTGTTGATTCGGTGCCTAAGACTGCCGCACAATCTAAGGTCTCTGCTGCCAAGACTGTTGCACAATCTGCCTCAACTCCTCATGCGTAGTCTGCTATTGACAGTGCACAACCTACATCATATGCTGCTCTGTCAAACTACAAGACTCATGTTCTACTGGCACAGTTGGCTGCTGCTCTGCCTGCGCAATCTACCATTCCAGCAACCAGAGTGTAACTCAAACACTCTGGAAACAAGGCTCCTGCTGCGCAAACTACTCTGGTTGAGGCCAGAAGACATTCTGCTAGAACTCCTCCTGCGCAATCTGCCAGTGCGCCATCAACCCATGCGCAAACTATGTCTGCGTAATCCAAGAGAGATAGCCCTTTGGCTAATCTCTCCTCTTCTCACACCAAGGGGAAAAGCTCTGCTCCTCTCCTCAAACGCCCTGTTGCTCCTGCGCAATCCACTGGGGGTAGTCCTTTGGCTATTCCTCCTCTCCAGAACAAAGGAAAAGGCCCTTTGGTCTTTTCTCAAACTTCCTCGTCTCATGACTTGGAAGACAACAGAGGGAAACGCTCTTTAGCTAACCCTTCTTTCCAAAACAGAGGAAAATGCCCTTTGGTCTTTTCTCAGTCTTCCTCGGTTTTTACCGTTGAAGATCAAACTGAATATGCTCCGGCACCAGTCAGTACAAGAACCCTTTCTCACAAAGATTCCTCTTCTCTCCTTGCTAAAGGAAAATGTACTGATCAGAGAGGTATTCTGCCTACTCCAGTATCAGAGTTCCAAGATCTCCCAACTCTTCAGATCTTCCGTTCAAGACAGGGAAAATTGCTGGTGTCTCAAACAGAAACCCCTGGGGGTGAGTTTGCTGATTTAAGAACATATCTCAATCGACCAACTTCGGTAAAACGCAAACAGCCAATGCCGAAGACCAACCAACGTCAGAAACAAACTTCCAGGATCAAGAATCCGGACACCTATGCAATGAAGTGAGTACTTCCCTGTACACTCAGGGGACAAAACATTTGAAGAACCGGAACCATGTTCCGAATATTATCAAAGAACATGTCCCTCGAACTTATGCTCGTCCTGTTGTTGTTCCCGATCTCCGAGAACACCTCAAGCAAAAACGGGACAACATCCCAACATCCCCAGTGCAACCACTTGGACATCACTGCAATCACAAAGTGGTCATCAAGTGTTGTTGTCAAACAACAAGACGATCTGTCTTCGATCGTCTGAACTTTCTTAACTCTGAACCTATGTCGGAAGATGAAGACGAGGTTCTGTACGCCTCCGTCAACATGACTTCCAGAGATACTGGGGGTAGGAAGTGCTCCAAGCACGGCAAGTCTCGCAGGCCAAGCCAGCGGTATTTGGATCTACTCCAAGAATCCTCTGACGGAGTATTCCAACATACCCGTTCCCGAAGCCGAGACACAATCGGTCAAAGGAATCTTCAAGATCCCTCTGGTCATCTTCTTCTTTCTCATTCAGGAGATGATTCCTTCTCTGACTATGATGCATACAGCAAAAGCTCGAAACAGAAAGTGTCCTCTACTGTACCTAGGGAAGTGACAGCTTATGTTGTCAATGAGGACCCAGATGCTTCCAGTTCAGCTAGCCAAGAACAAAGAATAGCTGTACTAGAAGACAAGCTGAAGACCATGGCCGAGATGGTCACAAGTATGCATTCCATTATTGTGGCCCAGCATACGGTACCACCGACCGTACCTCCTACAAATCCTGAAATTATAGCATCGTCGGTGCCTGTCAATGCTGGACTGGGGGTAGCATCCACTCAAGTACCTCATGTACAAGTCCAACCTACACCCAGTCAATCAGGTGCTGGGGTAGTGCTTATCATGCTGTTTCTCCTTCCAACACTGTGGTTCAGCCTGCTTCTTCTACATCAGTAGAAGATGCCAATGAAGCTGTCAAACTCCTGCGCACTCAGTTTGAAGCTTTCAAGGAGAAGGACAACTTGCAAAGGTTGGGGATCAAGCAACCCTATCCAGTTGAATGGAAGGAAGTCCCGTTTCCTCCGAAGTACAAGATCCCGACAATCTCGCTATTTGATGGCAGCACTTCTCCCAGTCAGTTCATTAACCACTTTGAGGTTATAACTGTCCAACTTCAACCAAATGACGCTCTTCTTACCAGAGTATTCGTCGGCTGTTTAGCCGACGTAGCATACGATTGGTATAGAAGCTTGCCCGATGGTTGTATCACCTCCTTCTCTGGCTTAAAGCAAATCTTCTTGGAACGATTTTATGAGGGGATCAATGACATGACTATGTCAGCCCTCAACAAAATCAAACAAATGCACAATAAAACTGCTGAGAGTTTCATTGAAAGATTCCGCCGGAAAGCTTTAAAAATGCCTCCGGGAACTCCAGCCGCTGTCACCATAGATACCTGTAAGGCAAATCTGTTGCCTATCATCAGCATGTGGACGGGGTCTACTCAGTTCCAAGATTGGCCATCTTTCATTGTCAACGCTAAAGCAGCTGAAGTTAGCGCTGACAAATTCAAGCAGCTAGGGGTACAAATGTCTAACCCCGACCGGGATGAACACCAGACATCAGGTGGTGGCAATCGTCAGAACAACCGCAAGGAAAAAGAAACTTTGAACATTAACTTGAATAAGAACAAAGAATCTCTGGCGGTCAACATAGCTCCTCTTACGTCTACTCCCACTCCTTCAGCACCTCCACCAAGAGAACCTCGCCCAAAAGTGGAGTATTCTTTTGATGAGAATGACACTGCTAGCATCTTTGATTGCTTGATCAAAAATAATAAAATTCAACTTCCAGATCCCAAAAAGCTCGATGAAGTCGGTAAGACTGATCATCCTAAGTACTGTGTCTATCACAGGTTCATCGGACATCCCACTCGAGCATGTTATGTGCTCAAAGGCAAAATCCAGGAGCTGGTCAACGCTAGTGTTGTCACTTTGCAGCAAGACGAGAAGACTGTTACTGCAAATGTGGTCTCAGTTCAATTTGGTGACTTCCCGCCCCAGATGGTACAACACGGTGTCATTCCTATCCCTAAAGCTACTCTCGAGATCGAGAATCTTCCTCCTCCACGAAGTGAAGGTCTCGTCCCTTTGTCACTTGACAATGGCGATATTATGTGGATTCATCCGGATCTTGCTTCGGAGTTTGAACTTTTCTCTTCCTCCAAAAAAAAAAGACCGCTCTAAGGACAAAACAAAGATTTGCAATATGGTGTCTTTTGACCCCATAGTTGACGAAGAAATCTTGCTGGGCACCAGATCAGAAAGCCTATCTGAAGGATTACCCCAAAGCTCAAGAGAATCCTGCTTCTTCTTCTGAGTCTGCTCCAGTGTAGCCTACTTCCACTGAGGATATTCCTACTGCATCCTCACCGGTTGTAGTGTCCATTCCTTCCAAGCCGACAGTCGCTGACAAAGGCAAACAACAAGTCTGCTTCGACAAACCTTTGAAGAAGTCAGCTCCCTTCGGACTTGAAAAGCCTTATAATTTTGACATCCTGGCTCAATTAGCCAATACACCAGCCCGGCTATCCATCTTCGAGCTCTTACGCCTTTCTAAAGAGACTCGGGAAACTCTGAGCGAGGCTCTCATGCAAGCTGAAACTTGTCTGGCTCTTCTTAAGAAGCCGGGAACAGAACCAGTCTCTTGCCTCCATTGTCATAGTGTGTTGGAGTTAATTCCAAACTTAACTTTTACACAGGATAACATATTGATGGAAGACAACAGGCACGATCGTCCTCTCTACTATACAGGATACGTCGACTCGATGAAGGTCGATCATATTCTGATAGACCCAGGGTCTGCTCTTAGCATTATGCCGAAGACAATGTTGGATGCGCTGAAAATCCCAGTGCATAGTCTTTCCAGTACAATCACCACTATCCTTGGGTTCAATCAGGGAAGGAGTGAGCCTCTGGGCAAGATTCGCCTAAAACTCCAAATAGACAATCTTCGCACAAAGGTTACCTTCTACATCATTGACAATTATGGTTGTTCCTACAATGCTTTGCTGGGAAGACCATTTCTACACGAGCATAACATTGTCCCTTCGACTCTCCATCAATGTTTTAAATATGTTGATGACAATGGAGAGGTGCAAAAGGAGGTTGCTGATCTCTATCCTTTCAAAGGCATTGAAGCATATTGCAATGATGCTCGTATGTACAAGGATGAATTCATAAAGGTTGTCCTGTCTCTGGACACTGAAGAAGAGCAAGAAACAGTGCCCAATGATACTCTTATCATTCCTGTCAAAGGGCGTGTTTCTCGTCCACAATCTTCCAAGCCATTGGCTATTCACTTGCCAGTCCAGAAACAATCAATGGATGATCAAGATCAAAGGAAGCTCACCTCTTCTGAGCCGCTTGTTATTGACCTCCGTCGTAACAAGGAAAAAAGGTAGCTCACCACTTCTGAACCACTTGTTATAGATCTATCTCATAACAAGGAGAAAAGGGAGCTCACCTCCTTTGAGCCGCTTGTTATCGACCTCCGTCGTAACAAAGCTAATCCTCCTCTACGTTCTTCTTCTCCCCCTTTTGTAATTAATCTGACCAAGCCTGCTAAGGCTGAAGGTCCTGCTGTAAATAAGAATGTACAAATCAATGAAAAACCATCTACTTTCCAGTATACTGATGTCGTTTATCATGCTAAATGCTATTTGGATATGTTAGATAGCTTTCAGTCATTTACAATGGGAGTTGTACAATCTCTTCAAACAGAAGTCTCACTTGAACACCCAAAGGATTCATATCGTATTGTTTTCGCTCGTAAGAAAGGCGAGAGTCCAATACTTTTTAGTAAAGGACCGGAACAACAATTCAGCTATACGGATGATAGCAAAGTTAACAACATGGGGCATCTTCAACTCCGTCGTTACAGTCAGCAATCGAAAGATATCATCCAAAAGATGGGTTACGACTTCAAGAGTGGCCTCAACTACGGTAAAGGTAGAAAAACTCCTCTC
Source organism: Iris pallida (assembly GCA_029216955.1). Classification (NCBI taxonomy): domain Eukaryota; kingdom Viridiplantae; phylum Streptophyta; class Magnoliopsida; order Asparagales; family Iridaceae; genus Iris; species Iris pallida. The sequence continues at coordinate 41,240,374 of JANAVB010006599.1, forward strand.
CGTACGGCTGTTCCAAAAGGAAAGTCAGAGATGTACTACAGCGGGACCAAAAGAGGTCTCGGATATGCTTCTCCCCTAGTATTATCCCCAGCAGGCTCTGAATCTGATAGTGAGGAGCGTTCTAACACTTCTGATTCCAGATCATGGGATTTTGACACTAGCGTCGGTCAAGTTCATCGATTGACTGTATCTTCTAACATGGTCTCCGTCGAACTTCCAAAAGGATATGACGAGGATATCGAAGAAAACCCTAAAACTGATCCTTGGGCTCAACGAATGGATACCCAATGGGAACTCCGATTCGAACAAAGAGAACCGCCTATCGAAGATCAATTAGTTCAAGTTGATGTAGGAGATAGCGGATCACCTCGTCCAATATTCATCAGCAAAAACCTTCCAGAGGCAGATAAGCAGGAATTAATTCTTCTTATTAAAGAATACATTGATGTCTTTGCCTGGAGCTATAAAGACATACCAGGTCTCGATCCTAAAGTTGCTACTCACAAACTGAATATCTTACCGAATGCAAAATCGGTCAAACAACAACAACGGCGTTTCAAGCCAGAAATGATGGATACAATCAACGATGAAGTCAAGAAGCTCATAGCTTGTGGCTTTATTCGAGAAGAACAGCATCCTGACTGGGTAGCCAATGTCATCCCAGTTCTAAAATAACCGACAAAGTTCGAGTCTGCATCGACTTTCGGAATCTTAATGAAGCATGTCCAAATATGAATTTCCTCTCCCTATCACGGACATCATGATGGACAACACCTGTGGGTTTGAAAGAATATCTTTCATGGACGGATTCTCCGGATACAATCAGATTCGGATGCATCCTAAAGATGAGAAGCATACTTCTTTCCGTACTCCTCGTGGAGTCTATTGTTACACTGTAATGCCATTTGGTCTCAGGAACGCTGGTGCAACATACCAACGAGCCATGAGTACCATCTTTCGAGATCATCTGCGCAAGACTGTCGAATGCTACGTCAACGATATTGCTGTCAAAAGTCGTCTGAAGGAAGATCACATCCAAGACTTGAGAACTATCTTCAATCTCATGCGCCAACACCAACTCAAAATAAATCCCACCAAGTCATTCTTGGGTGTCTCTAGTGGTAAATTTCTCGGCTTCATCATTATCTCTAAGGGTATACACGTGGATCCCGAGAAGATCAAAGCCATTCAAGAGATGTGTCCTCCACGCAACCTAAAAGAGCTACGAGGATTCTAAGGTCGACTTGCATACATCAGGAGATTTATTTCAAATTTGTCTGGACGCTGCAGACCATTCACTCAACTCATGAAGAAGGGTGTATCTTTCGTGTGGACCGAAGAATATCAACGAGCATTTGACGACATCAAGCGGTATCTCATGAACCCACCAGTCTTGGTGCCACCGATCTCTGGCATAACATTCTTAATGTATGTCCGTGCTATGGACCATTCATTGGGTGCTTTACTTGCCCAAAAGAACAAAGAAGGCCATGAACAGGCTATCTATTATCTCAGTCGTACTATGGTTGGTGCTGAACACCGTCATAGTCCAGTCGAAAAGGAGTGCCTAGCTCTTATATTTGCTGTTCAAAAGACGAGGCATTATATCATTGGCTAAACTATTCATGTCATATCCCGAGTTAATCCTCTTCGGGTATTAATGAAGAAGCTAAGTATACTTAATTCTCGGCTGGCTACATGTCACGACCCGCACCCTGATTAGGGGTACGAGTACGTGGTTACGTCCAGCCTACACCGCAGCATCGGCGGTAGAACACTGTCTAGGTTGTCTACAAAACTACACTAAATAGTATAAAGGTACCTGTACAGTATATACACTCCGAATGGAGGTGACATAGCAATACAGTCTCAATCACAAAAACAAACTAGGATAGATAGCACGAAAGGAAACATATGATAGATGAAATAGAATAAGTTCTGTGTCCAACACAAGTCCAGATATATACATCACAGGGTCTCAAAATATAACATAGAAGCTACAGTCTGATAAAGCTAGCTAGATCGCAGTCTAGTCAAACCTAGCTAATCTACACTACTCCGGAAGTATAAAATCTAGTGGCTCTACTATAAGGCCACGGTCCTGCACTACTCCATCTGACTCGAGCCCATAATAGGTCGAGCAGTCTGCCTCAGAGTCATCTGTAATATATCATAACGGTATCTTGTCAGAAAAATGAGCAAGTACAAGCATTAACAGCAGTTCCATGTGAATTGACAAATTCTATAAGAGACAGTATAATGAACTACAAGACAAAGATATATGAAGACTTGGGAACCGTTCGGAAGCTGAGCTACAACCCTTAAACCAAACAAGGACCGGGGTTGTAACCCTTCTCCCGAGCAGAACTTAGTCTCCAATCAAGGTACAATATAAAGGTATGTAGAACATGTGAGTAACTGAATATCATAGCATGGTAAGAAAGTACTGAATGTAGAACAGAACAGGATATATGATAAGATAAGTAAATATAAAATATGCCTTGAATTATTAGAGCGTTATGTGATCGGCAAGGGAATCATGGTAGGGTTATCCACTTGGCCCGACAATCTGTGGTGACCTCAACGAAAAGTCATGCCGGCCAACCTGGATAACATGGACATGGAGGTATCAGCTACACCCTACGTGAGGTAAGGGTGGTGCAAGCAAAATAGTGACATGGGGCTTTGATCACATAACCCCTAATAATTCTCCATCCCCGAGTAGTATAATGGACCTGGACATGACACGTCATGACACGGGATTCCCTAAGAGGATAGCTACTCCCTCTCAGGAATCGGTGTCTATACAAGTACAAGGAACAAGACAAGAAATGTACATATATACCAAGAAAATCCAGGAACAACATCTCATGTCATGATCCAACGTATACTAGTCCGTGAACTATCGTGACTGGAATCGAGTAAGACACTACAACTGAATCGGATATAGCAGATATCAAGACAATAAAAACTATCAGTGAATGTACTCGCCTGCTGTCCTGAGCTGTAGGGTATATCAATGCTCAGTGTGGTAATCAGAGACCTAAAGATAAGATATTGCATGTTAATTTAGGTTTAAACAAGTTAAGGAATGATTCACAATGAATGATATGCAATCTAGGTCAAACTAGGTCTCACTGAGTCACACTAAGTCCTGTCAAGTCAATCTAAGCCAAACCAAGTCAATCCTAGGTCATACCAGTCATCACAGGTCAAAACAAGTCGAAGAAAGTCAAACGGGGTCAAGAGTTGGCCTACAGTTGACTTTTGGTCAACTGGTCAACCTTGGTCAACTTTGGTCAACTCTAGGTCAAACATAGGTCAATGGTGACTAATAGTTGACTTTTGGTCAACTACACAAGTTTAAAGGAATTTGGAACTAAATTGGGTAAAGCGTTGACCCATAGTTGACTTTTGGTCTAAACAGTCAACCGTGGTCAACCGAGGTCAAGACTAGGTCTAGGCGACTATTTCTAACTATTACCAACCTCTACAACCCATATCCAAGTCCATCTTGGACTTCGAACTCAAATCTTGGCCGTAGGCCAATATCCTATTTTGCCCTTAAAAAGGGTAAAATTCTAGCTTAGGCAATTATCAAGTTAGCCTACCTACGCTTGGTATTTTGACCCGAGCTCCCTAGGGAAGTAAGATACTAGCCTATACATATATTACCTACCAAGATACCTAAGTAAAGTGGACATTTAGTCCACGATACGGCCCATTGCCGATATCTTGAATATTTCAAGATACGCAATGGTACGACGCGATACCGGCGCCCTACAATCCCGATTTCCATTCGGGAGCCTACCCACAAAATCTAATTCACGTATTCTTGCCCCACGCCAATTTTCAACTCATTCCGATACTCCGAGCTCCGTTTCGCCCTCTAACTCGATCCCCTCTATTTCCTATTTCTCACTTTTCTTCCTATTCTTCTAATTTCTTCTAATTCTTAAACTTTTTCTAATCTTCTCTATGTATCTATCTATATATAAACACACACACATTCTCCAATTTCCCTTACACACGTACATAAAGCACAAACACACAAAATACTCAATTTCTCGAATTTTAGCACACTGGGACAACCTGCACACCTTTAAGGCTCTCATGCTCACCTTTAAGGCACTTCTGCTCACCTTTAAGGCACTTCTGCTCACCTTTAAGGCTCTACTGCATAGTTTTTCCTGAATAGCATTCTGCACACTTCTAAGGCATTCCTGCACAACTACAAGGCTCTCATGCACAACTCTAAGTCTCTAATGCACAACTATAAGTTCTAATGCACAACTCTAAGCATTGATACATACATATACAATATATATTTTTTTTTTTTTTTTTTTTTTTTTTTTTTTTTTTTTTTTTTTTTTTTTTTTTATATACATATACAATATATATATATATATATATATATATATATATATATATATATATATATATATATATATATATATACATACCTATATAAAAACACCCAAACATGCACAATGTATATATATATATATATATATATATATATATATATATATATATATATATATATATATATATATATATACCACTCTCAAAAAGGATTAAACCATAATAAATTCTTAAACTATATTTTAAGGGAACCTACAAAGGCTATGGTCAACTTGTAGAGAATGATCCCCTCTATCATTTATGTGAAGGAATAAATGCAAAAGGAGGAATTTAAAAGGGTTTAAAAATCATACCTAAAAGTGGATTTGAAAAGGAATAAGGAGTTGGAAAGAAAGTAATGGAGAAGAAGAAGAAACTTAGTGAGGAAGTAAAAGAGGTGGAGGGGGTGGCCCTATAGGTGGTCGGCCATGGTGCCAAGGGGTAGGGGCACTTGTATTTACAAGTTTGCCCCTCCCTAGCTTCTAGGCTAAGTTAAGTCCCAAAATTGGTTTCGGAAGTTGCTAAAATTAAATAAAAATTATAATTAAGCTTAGATACTCATATGGGATTAGTCCAAACTCCTAATCCTAAAAGTTTAGTTTGGTGAGCCATGGCTAATTAACATGCTAATTACGACTCAAGTCGAAATTCCCCGGAGTCCCGAATTAACTCAGAATGCGATGAAATTCGAACCCGACTCCTATAATAATTAAATATTAATATTCATGAACTAAAATTCCCAAAAATATTATAAAATGGAAAATTACCATTTTACCCCTAACTTGGAAAAGTGAGGGTGACAAGTCTATCCACCTTAAAAAAATTTCGTCCTCGAAATTAAAACCAAACAATAGTAAATATCAAAATCACAAGTCATGGCTTAAAATTTAAATGATTAAAATCTCAAAAATCAAAGCATGAATTAAATGACTAAAATTATAAAATTTAAAATTACTCTCAAATAGAAACTGGGTGCTACAAGTCTATCCACCTTAAAAAAATCATCCTCAAAAATTAAAACAAGTAAACACAAAAAATCATGCAAATCGATAATCGTATGCGTCTGTCCAATCATTATGATACTCAGAATCTCCGTCATGCCAGTGAGCAAGGCTACGATAATCACAGAGTCTTCAACTACGGTACATACATCTAGAATTATGGTATTTAAAATTTTTGTATTGCCGCATGCTTGACAACAAAACCTTAAATTCCTACACCCAAGAAATACGACCATAATTCGACTATATGTCCTCGTTATGCCTGCTAGCATGACCCTAGAGCATTCTAAAATCTCATAATCGAGGCGACCTAGCCCATACGACTTATCTTAGAAGGAAATCACATCACAAGAAAAAATTTCATCTAACGATCAAAGAACATATAGAATCGAAGTTCAAGACAGTTTATAAGAAGGCAAATGCGGAAAGGAAATTCGAAATATCGGAACCTGCTATTTGCTCTGCTGCTGCCTGAGTGGGCTCAACTGTCATGGCGAAAGCACGCCCCTGCTGGCCTCCTCTAGCTTGCTGTACTCTGTCCTGGTCTCTTCGGATTCTACTAACGTGGCAATCCCTCAGCTGGTGGTCAGGCGCCCCGCAGTATAGACAGACGCCCAACCTCTTCCTACAAGCCTCTCTATTGTGCTCCGGCTTTCCGCAGAAGCTGCACGGAGTAGCCGGTCTCTGGTCCTGTCTCTGGTGCTGTTGGGCACGCGCTGGTGCCTGCTGAATCTGTAACAGAGGCTGCTGCTGAAATAGCTTCTGCTGATGTTGAAAGTGGGGGCGCTTGGCCGGTCCAGCACTGGAACTCGCCCCCATGGTATCGCCGCTCCTCTTCGACTTGAGGCCAAAGTCCTCCTCTGTAATCTGCGCGTCCATCAATATCTGATCGAACGTCGCGTCACGGTGACCCGAGGTGCGGGTGCGCACTGCATGAGTAAGTCCCCTACGGAACTTACGAGCCTTCTGCCCCTCATCCTGGATCATATCGGGAGCGAACCTGCTAAGGCGAAAGAACTCTGTTGCATACTCGTCCACCGACGAGTTTTCCTGCACTAGACCCACGAACTGGCCCTCCAATGCTGTAAGAGCTACGTCCGAGAAGAACTTCTCCTTGAAGAGCCTCCGGAAGTCCTTCCATGCCAGACCTCTCACCGACGTACGAGGATCCGTGCGGTACCATGTCAGCACAATGTCGAAGAATCGGCTGGTTGCGGCCGAAACCCAAAGTGCTCTAGGAAGCTCTGCCAGCTCCATGCTCTGCTGTACATCCTCTAGCCAATCGTCTGCATAAAGGATGCCCTCTGTGCCTGTGAAGTCCCTGGAGCTCATCTTCATAAAGTCTAATACTGTCCCCGGTCTGGACTGCTGTTGGTACGGCTGTTGGCCAGTAGGGCCCTGTACCGTACCCGGTGCCACTCTCTCTACTGCTGCCAGTGCAAGCTGATGCGAGTTCTCCATACTCTGCCTCAGCATCTCAATTTGACGGTGTGACGCCTCCGACTGGCGTTGCGACGCCTCTGCCTGGGCCCGCTGTGTCTCCATCATCTGCTGAAGGAGAAGGAACATATGATGTGTATCCGTCGGTATCGGTGGTGGTGGCGGCAGCATCTCCGGAACGACGACTGAAACCCTCTGGGGTGGAGGTGGTAGACCTCCCTGTGCAACTGCCGGGGTCTCCGGGATAGTGGAATCACTGGAGGCAGTCTCGTGAACCTCCTCCTCTGCCTGGTCAGATCTCTCGGGCAAGCTACTCGATCCAGTGGCCTGCGGGTGCGTCTTCATCATCCTGGAGACGAATTAAAGCGAAGAGATCAATATGGCACATGAGAAGATATTATCAAAGAAGGACAGTTAATTTAATACAAGGAAAGTAATCATGATAATGAAAAGATCGAAAGTTTTCCTAGGTGTGATTGAGAAACTCCTATCATATCCTAGGTCCTACGTCCTAATCGCAGGCTCGTAATTAGTACTCTAAGTCGAGCACCATTACAAGATCGCACTAATTGCGACACGAGACCTGCGTGGGCCACCACAAAAATGTGTCACGACCCGCACCCTGATTAGGGGTACGAGTACGTGGTTACGTCCAGCCTACGCCGCAGCATCGGCGGTAGAACGCTGTCTAGGTTGTCTACAAAACTACACTAAACAGTATAAAGGTACATGTACAGTATATACACTCCGAATGGAGGTGACATAGCAATACAGTCTCAATCACAAAAATAAACTATGATAGATAGCACGAAAGGAAACATATGATAGATGAAATAAAATAAGTTCTGTGTCCAACACAAGCCCAGATATATACAACATCACAGGGTCTCAAAATATAACATAGAAGCTACAGTCTGATAAAGCTAGCTGGATCGTACTCCAGTCAAACCTAGCTAATCTACACTACTTCGGGAGTACAAAATATAGTGGCTCTACTATAAGGCCACGGTCTTGCACTACTCCATCTGACTCAATCCCATAATAGGTCGAGCAGTCTGCCTCAAAGTCATCTGTAATATATCATAACGGTATCCTGTCAGGAAAATGAGCAAAGTACAAGCACTAACAGCAGTTCTATGTGAATTGACAAATTCTATAAGAGACTGTATAATGAACTACAAGACAAAGATATATGAAGACTTGGGAACCGTTCGGAAGCTGAGCTACAACCCTTAAACCAAACAAGGACCGGAGTTGTAACCCTTCTCCCGAGCAGAACTTAGTCTCCAATCAAGGTACAATATAAAGGCATGTAGAAAATGTGAGTAACTGAATATCATAGCATGGTGAGAAAGTACTGAATGTAGAACAGAATAGAATATATGATAAGATAAGTAAATATAAAATGTGCCTTGAATTATTAGAGCGTTATGTGATCGGCAAGGGAATCATGGTAGGGTTATCCACTTGGCCCGGCAATCCGCGGTGACCTCAACGGAAAGTCATGCCAGCCAACCTGGATAACATGGACATGGAGGTATCTGCTACATCCTACGTGAGGTGAGGGTGGCGCAAGCAAAATAGTGACATGAGACTTTGATCACATAACCCCTAGTAATTCCCCATCCTCGAGTAGTATAATGGACCTGGACATGACACGTCATGACACGGGATTCCCTAAGAGGATAGCTACTCCCTCTCAGGAATCGGTGTCTATACAAGTACAGGGAACAAGACAGGAAATGTATATATATACCAAGAAAATCCAGAAATAACATCTCATGTCATGATCCAACGTATACTAGTCCGTTAACTATCGTGACCGGAATTGAGTAAGACACTACAACTGAATCGGATATAGCAGATATCAAGACAATAAAAACTATCAGTGAATGTACTCGCCTGTTGTCCTGAGCTGTAGGGTATATCAATGCTCAGTGTGGTAATCAGAGACCTAAAGATGAGATATTGCATGTTAATTTAGGTTTAAACAAGTTTAGGAATAATTCACAATAAATGATATATAATCTAGGTCAAACTAGGTCTTACTGAGTCATACTAAGTCCTGTCAAGTCAATCTAAGCCAAATCAAGTCAATCCTAGGTCATACCAGTCATCACAGGTCAAAACAAGTCGAAGAAAGTCAAACGGGGTCAAGAGTTGGCCTACAGTTGACTTTTGGTCAACTGGTCAACCCTGGTCAACTCTGGTCAACTCTAGGTCAAACCTAGGTCAATGGTGACTAATAGTTGACTTTTGGTCAACTACACAAGTCTAAAGAAATTTGGGACTAAATTGGGTAAAGCGTTGACCTATAGTTGACTTTTGGTCTAAAAGTCAACCGTGGTCAACCGAGGTCAAGACTAGGTCTAGGTGACTATTTCTAACTATTAACAACCACTACAACCCATATCCAAGTCCATCTTGGACTTCGAACTCAAATCTTGGCCGTAGGCCAATATCCTATTTTGCCCTTAAAAAGGGTAAAATTCTAGCTTAGGCAATTATCAAGTTAGCCTACATACGCTTGGTATTTTGACCCGTGCTCCCTAGGGTAGTAAGATACTAGTCTATACATATATTACCTACCAAGATACCTAAGTAAAGTGGACATTTAGTCCATGATACGGCCCATTGCCGATATCTTGAATATTTCAAGATAGGCAATGGTACGGCGCGATACCGGCGCCCTACAACCCCGATTTCTAATCGGGAGCCTACCCACAAAATTTAATTCACGTATTCTTGCCCCACGCCAAGTTTTAACTCATTCCGATACTCCGAGCTCCGTTTCGCCCTCTAACTCGATCCCCTCTATTTCCTATTTCTCACTTTTCTTCATATTCTTCTAACTTCTTCTAATTCTTAAACTTCTTCTAATCTTCTCTATGTATCTATCTATATATAAACACACACACACTCTCCAATTTCCCTTACACACGCATATAAAGCACAAACACACAAAATACTCAATTTCTCGGATTTTAGCACACTGGGACAACCTGCACACCTTTAAGGCTCTCATGCTCACCTTTAAGGCACTTCTGCTCACCTTTAAGGCACTTCTGCTTACCTTTAAGGCTCTACTGCACAGTTTTTCCTGAATAGCATTCTGCACACATCTAAGGCATTCCTGCACAACTACAAGGCTCTCATGCACAACTCTAAGGCTCTAATGCACAACTATAAGTTCTAATGCACAACTCTAAGCATTGATACATACATATACAATATATATATATATATATATATATATATATATATATATATATATATATATATATATATAAAATATATATATACATACCTATATAAAAACACCCAAACATGCACAAATGTATATATATATATATATATATATATATATATATATATATATATATATATATATATATATATATATATATATATATATATATATATATATATATACCACTCTCAAAAAGGATTAAACCATAATAAATCCTTAACCTATATTTTAAGGAAACCTACAAAGGCTATGGTCAACTTGTAGAGAATGATCCCCTCTATCATTTATGTGAAGGAATAAATGCAAAATGAGGAATTTAAAAGGGTTTAAAAATCATACCTGAAAGTGGATTTGAAAAGGAAGAAGAAGGAGTTGGAAAGAAAGTAATGGAGAAGAAGAAGAAACTTAGTGAGGAAGTAAAAGAGGTGGAGGGGGTGGCCCTATAGGTGGCCGGCCATGCTGCCAAGGGGTAGGGGCACTTGTATTTACAAGTTTGCCCCTCCCTAGCTTCTAGGCTAAGTTAAGTCCCAAAATTGGTTTCGGAAGTTGATAAAATTAAATAAAAATCATAATTAAGCTTAGATACTCATATGGGATTAGTCCAAACTTCTAATCCTAAAAGTTTAGTTTGGTGGGCCATGGCTAATTAACATGCTAATTACGACTCAAGTCAAAATTCTCCGGAGTCCCGAATTAACTCGGAATGCGATGAAATTCGAACCCGACTCCTATAATAATTAAATATTAATATTCATGAAATAAAATTCCCAAAAATATTATAAAATAGAAAATTACCATTTTACCCCTAACTTGGAAAAGTGAGGGTGACACTACATGGGCCATTCTGCTAGCCCAATATGACATGGTATATGTCCCTCAAAAATCTGTCAAGGGCCAAGCACTGGCGGCTTTCTTAGCAGCTCATCCTGTTCCAGAGACATCTAAGCTCTACGACGAAATTCCAGACGAGACTTTGGAATCTAATACAACTTCTGAAGAATTTCCTACTTGGCGTCTATTCTTTGACGGTGTATCCAGAATAGGACCCAATGGTGCCATTATCGTAGGAGTTGGAGTTGTCCTTGTTTCTCCAGACGGGTCAGCTATCCAAAGAGCTTACTCCCTAGATGAGCCTTATTCCAACAACGTAGCAGAATACAATGCTCTACTCATTGGTCTTCAACTAGCCAAACAACTTAACGTCGAGTATCTTGAAGTCTATGGTGATTATAAGCTGGTTGTTAACCAGGTTAGAGGAACTTATGAAGTTCGTCATCAAGATCTAGTGCCTTACTTTGAAGCAGCAATCAATATGGCTACATCATTCAAAGCTTTCTTTATTGAATATGTACGCCGAGCTTGCAATACTGAAACCGACGCTTTGGCCAATCTTGCAGCAGTCTTAGCCATCTCCATCAGAAGATAACAAATGGTGGTCATCTCTAATCGAGAATTGTTCTGCATCGAAAATAATCGTAATATTGAGTTCAGTAATCTTACTGAAGTCAATGTTATCAATGAAGATTGAAGAACTCCCTTCATTGACTTTGTGGTCCATGACATACTCCCTGAAGATCCCAAGAAGGCTACGAGTATTCGTCGGTGGTCTCTCTGATTCTATTACGATCAGACCACCAAGACTCTTTATCGGCAAACTTATGACGGCCTACTCTTGCGCTGTCTTGCTGGTGATGAAGCAAAGCAAGTATTGCGAGAAGCTCACGACGGTATTTGTGGAGCACATCAACCCGGTCTTAAACTACAGGATCGTATCCGACGCATGGGTTACTACTGGCCCTCTATGGTATCTGATGCCATCGAATATGCAAGGAAGTGTCGAGCTTGTCAAATCCATGCAGACTTCATTCATCAACCTTCAAAATTTCTACATCCGACTGCCGTATCCTGGCCTTTCGAAGCTTGGGGCATGGACATCATAGGTCCTATCAATCCTCCTTCTTCTAGAGGACATCGGTTCATACTAGCAATAACCGACTAATTCTCTAAATGGGCTGAAGCTATACCTTTGGCTGAAGTCAAGACCAGCAGTGTCATTAACTTCATCAAACACTATGTCATCTATAGGTTTGGTATACCTCGAAGGATCATCCACAACAACGGACCACAATTCATCCAGAAGTTTACGAGATTCTGCGATGATCATCGGATTGACAATGTTGCTTCTACAACCTACAATCCTGTCGCTAATGGATTAGCTGAAGCTTTCAATAAAACTATTATCAAGCTCCTCAAGAAGTTTGTATCTACTAACAAACGAAACTGGAGTGAAAAGCTTGGTGAATGTCTTTGGGCTTACCGCACTACGGTCCGCAATCCCACAGGTTGTACACCCTTCTCTTTGGTGTACGGCTATGAAGCAGTTCTTCCTCTGGAACTTCAAATTTCTTCTTTAAGGATTGCCATTGCCAATGAACTCATGACAGAGAACAACGATCTTCTTCGACTTCAAGAGTTAGAAGCACTGGACAAGAAGCGGCTATTAGCTCAACAGCATATTGAGTTGTATCAAGCCCGCATCTCGAAGACTTTCAACCGCAAAGTTAAAGTCAGAGCCTTTCAGCAAGGAGAACATGTTCTAACAGTCAGACGTCCTATGACTATGAAACACTCGAGCAAAGGCAAGTTCGATGCGAAGTGGGAAGTATCTTATATTGTCAGCAAAGTCTTTTCAAACGGAGCTTATCAACTTTCAGAGTTAGATGGTCGAGTTGCAATGATGCCTATCAATGGCAAATTCCTCAAGAAGTACTATGTATAAATGTAACAGAGATTTTATGTAAATACGATCAGATAGTTCATAAATAAAGTTTGATTTTTATTTCATCATAAACGATGTTACATGATATCAAGGAAGGTCACTATCATCCTTCTCGACATCGGGACGCGGACCACTGCCGTCTTTATCAAAGACACAATCAGCAAAAGAGCCAAGAACATCTTTGCTGGAATCCACCAGGAATTTGTAGGCAGCCATCCTCATGGCTTCTTCTTCTTTTGTCGTCCCAGGTTCAAGCAGGAAATCCAGGATGTCCCTTGGTGGTTTGGGTGCAGACGAACTTTTGCCCGCTTTTATCGATTTCGACTGGTTGAAATCGGTTGAGCGTTCTTCAGTAATTGCTTCAACCTTTGAGGCGATCTCAGCTTTCTTTGATGCATCTCTAGACGACATCTTTATATTGAAAAGTGAAAGTGACCATCTCATCTGATTTTTTGTTCTATTTATAGACAGAATGTCGTAAGACTATGAAGCGACACATTCATCCGACGGTTTACCCGTTCATTCCATTTACATTCATCTAACGGTTTACCCGTTCATTCATTTTATCTGACGGTTCGCCCGTTCATCATTCGACGGTTTATCCATTCATTCATTCTCATTCATCCGACGGTTTACCCGTTCATTCCATTTACATTCATATGACGGTTTACCCGTTCATTTATTTAATCTAACGGTTCGCTCGTTCATCATTCGACGGTTTATCCGTTCATTCATTATCATTCATCCGACGGTTTATCCGTTCATTTCATTTACATTCATCTGACGGTTTACCCGTTCAATCATTTCATCTGATGGTTTGCCCGTTCATCATTCGACGGTTTACCCGTTCATTCATTATCATTCATCTGACGGTTTACCCGTTCATTCCATCCATAATTATCTGACGGTTTACCCGTTCATTCATCATATTCATCTGACGGTTCACCCGTTCATTCAACCAATCTGACGATTCGCTCGTTCATTTCAATTATTTGACGGTTCATTCGTTCATCCTGACGATTCACTTCGTTCACACATTTTGATGATTTATTTTCGTTCATTTATCTACATCAGCAACTTATCATTCTCGATTAAGTTGTCTATTGAAATAATGATATTCAATAAATTATATTTTCCACGTCCATATTACCTATGAGCAAATATATTTGAATATGATTATTTTCCAGAATCAAGAAATATATCATGTCCTGTACCTCTGAATATATTTTCTATCTCTATTATTTGTATCTGAATAAGATATACAATAAATAATAGAGCCACAACAAAATGTCTTTTTATTTGATCAAAATTCAAGACATTACAAAAACATACATATTACAAAAAAACAAGAAGATACAAAGAATCTTTCTGCTAAGCTAGAGGTGTCATCAAGCCGGTAATCTGTTGTTTCAGAGCCTGCAGACGCTCTTCGCGGGATTCCATCACTCTCTTCCTCGTCTTTTCCATCCCAGATGTCTCGTTGAAAGTTGGCATGGTTATCATTCTGCGAGTGATTTCATCATTATGAGCTACAGCATATTCGTCTCTTTCTTGGATTAGAGCACCGAGTTGTTGGATTGCAGTTTGATGCTCGGTAATCTCATCTTCCAGCTCTTCTTGAAGGCAGGCAATCTCTGCTCTCAGTTCAGCAATTCTTCTCTCTTTTCTTTCAGCAATAGATGTCACCAATTCTACCTTGGAATTGTACTCAGCAGATTTAGTAGCAAAAGTATCCAAGAGAATCTGGAAATTTACTCTCTCAACTTGTAACACCTATATCTCGAAATACGTATTTTTGATCAAGCCTGCATGTATATTAGACCTGTATTTTATTTTCTCATATTCTGGCATGTAATTGTATTTTGGTTCGACTTGCAGATTTTGGTTTTCTCGTAAAACGGGTTTTGGCATGACTTGGTTTTATTTTGTGGAGGAGAATTGGTTTAGTTTGGTTTGGTTTAGTTTGGTTTAATATGCATGGAACACCTTAGCCTATGCTCCACCCTCAACACAACACAACCATCCTCATTAAAACTCTACCTACTTTTCTCTCTCATCTTTATTCTCTTATTTATTTCTCCATCTTCTTTTTCTTCCTTCCTCTACACAACTCACCAACACCCATAGGCAAGTGCACCTTGCCACCACATGAGAACCACATTTTATTTGTTCATGAGCTAGATTAGGCCATGGTGATCAACATTAGTGCTTGACATTTTGTGATTTGGAGTCTCCATTTTTCTAGATCTAGGTTTTAACTATTTTCGGATTTACATGGTTTTGATCTATTTTGGTTGGATTTTTGTGGGTTTTGATGCTTCCATTTGGAAGAGAATTCAATTTTACTCAAGTTAGACCTTTGAAAATCTAGATTTTGTTTTGATTTAACCAAGATATGAAATTTGATTTCTTGGTGTTCTTGGTGTTCTTCTCGGCCTGGAGTAGCAGACTGCAGCCTGTGCTCTTTAGCGCAGTGCTGGACTGTGCATCCCCTCTCGGCCTGCGCTCTTTAGCGCAGCGACGATCGTACTGCTTGTCCCTTGGCGAACTGCGCTCAGCCCCATGCGCCATCCATCCATGCGCAGTCTGCTCATGTGCAGTCTGCTCATGTGTAGCCTGCTCATGCGCAGTCTGCTCATGCGCCATCCACCCCTGCGCAGCTCACCCCTACGCAGTTGGCTCCCGCGCAATCTAACCCCGCGCGCTTGGACCCTGCGCACTGTACCCATGCGCAGTTCAACCCTGCGCCATCTATCTCATGCGCCATCCCTCCCGCGCACTTCACTCATGCGCAACCTGACCCCTACGCCAACCAGCTCAGCACAAGCCGACTTCTGCACAGCTCAGTCCTGCGCAGTTGGCCCCTAGCGCACTTGACTCCTGCGCAACCCGACCCCAGGGACCCTTGCGCAATCTGTCCAATCATGGAGATTTGGTTTTATTTTTCCTTAAGCTTGGCTCTTCTATAGCCCTGTATATTGATATTTTATTAGATATTTTACGCCTATTTTATATCCTTACGCCTTTTGTCATGAACTTGATTTTGCTTAATATGTTTGGAATGACTATTGTACATGGCATGGTATGACAAGGAACTAGCATAACACGACAGTGACCCGTAGTGGTGCACTCCTGACATGACCAACCTGACATGATAGTGGCCCGTCGTGGCACACTCCTGACAAGTACCCTGACATGATTTATCTTGATGCTGTTGCGACGGCTAACTTGACTCGTATAATCAACTTGACACCGTGGGTGTTCCTGCTTGCTTGCTTGTGCAATCCACTTGTCTTGTCTTGCATCATGTCTAGGACATGACTCCCTGGTTTTCCACGGTCAGGGAGTCGTACTGAACATGGATTAGACTAATGACTAGATCCAACTATAGTTCATGGAGAATTTCCAGTCACAGGCAATCTTGTTATCTGGGCGCTCTTAATTGGACTTGTAGCTTGCCGACGAGTAGAGCACATTTCCAGCACACTGTCATGTGTTGCACCCTCTAAGTCACCTAAGGGTATATCGTCTCCGGGACGATGTATCCAACCATACTCTCAACCCGCGAAAGGATAACTGGATGATCTGCAGGGCTTGAGACTGGGAAATTCTCATTACATCTTGTTAGTAATTAGGCTTGTGACAATCCTAGTTAGTTAAAGTAGTAAGCCGTAGTAATTGCTTGGCCGCTTGTGAATGGATGATGTCTAGCCCTGTCTAAGGCTTGTCTAGTCCCTGTACCCTGGTACTTCTGAACGTGATTATTTTACTTGCTTTAACAATAATTGGGTAGGGACAAGGAGATATTCAGGCGAAGGGTTACAACCCCGGTCCTTGTTTGGTTTACGGGTTGTAACCTGGCTCCCAGAATGGTTCCACGTCCCTAGTCGTTTATTGTCCTGACATGCTCTTGATTACTTGTACTTTTCTTTCATTTTCTTATGTTCTGATATGCTGGCTTTTGTTCTTATTTCGTGGCCTCCTTGTGGCACTTGCTCTTTCTGGGTTTTGACCCAGCTGGTTTGTGTGGCCAGATTTTGGAGCAGCTCCCGAGGATCTACCGAACCTCCAGCCCGATGGTGGCAACTAGAAGGAACCCGGGCTACGAGTGGGTTTTCTATTTTGTTTCGCTCACTCTATTGTAAAATTATTTTTTTGAGGCATTTAGCCGACGAGCACCTGTTAGCTCGATGCACTTTTACTTACTGTCTGCCTACGGGCTGTAAACATGATTAACAAATCCTAGGGTTGATCATGTATGACTTAACTCTTGCTAGTTCTAGTATTTTGTACGACTAGCTTCATGATCAGCTGATATGTAATATTTGGGACGCCTTTTATTGTATATTTGGTGATCAAACATCTTATAATTGTATTGCTTGCTTGAGATTGAGACAGTAGGCTTGACCTTAGGAGACTGTTGGCTTGTAGTAAACCCTCATATCTAGACAGCCGTGACCATATAGGGAGATGGACTTCATTTTAATATACGTAGCTGGCTATGTTCGCCCCCGCTCTCCAGTATTCTGGTTCTGGGGCGTGACACAACTGCAGCTTCTTGAGCCATCCGTTCAAATTCTGCTTGAACTAAGGGCTCTACTTCCCCCTTTTTGAGCTCTTTGTAGTTCTTTATCGAAGTCTCCAGCTCATTTAATATGAGTTCAAGAAAAGTGGCTTGAGGCTCGTCACCTTGCTCGCGGATGGCATGAATTAAGAAAGAGGTTGGACCTCTAACTGTGTAAAAATCAGCATCCTCTTTTTCCATCACCCTATTGATCAATGGCCCCAATGAATCGAAGAAGAATTTGGTAAATGATTGAATGACTAATTGATTGGTTGCCAGAGCACCAGGAGTAGCAGCTACTCCTGTTGATGACGAAGCAGCAGGACATTCAGTTTCTTGTACTTAGACAGAGGGCTCTTTGAATAAAGGAACTAGAGTGGAGCTGGTCGCTCCTCCTGGTTGTTCCTCTGTAAAATTAAATATTGTTATTTTGCCTACATTTGCTATTGTCAAAGAGAATCAAAAGTGAAAACAGTTTTACCATGGTTCAATCCGACGACTGGCCTATCATCTGTTGGGACAGATTCTAGCTGAGCAGAAGTAGCTTCAGACACTATTGCCTGACTACTTCCTGTTTCGGAGCCACATGATAAATGGCGACTGCTACTAGCAATCGTCGTCGCAAGTACTATGTCCATGCATACTGAAGGAGTTGGAGAAGATCCAAGTTTTGTAGGAATAAGAATAAAGATGTTAATTGTCAATCTATTAAAAGAAAATTGCTAATTTCATTCTATACCTTGGAGATCAACAGCAGGAGTTTCCTCCAGGGCCGCTTCTTCATCTGCTATCTTTTCTGGAGATGCCTGTACCTCAACATCCTTTTCAGGATCTAAGGTGTCATCAGCAGCCTTAGGAGATACATACTCTTCATCATCCCCTTCAGGATCTTGTGTATCTTTAATGTCTTCAGATGATGAACTCTCCTCATTTTCATCTTCTTCCGGTACCTCTCCACTGGCAGTTGCAGCAGTTTGATCAACATAATCCTGTGAGCCGAAGTCACAATCATCTAAAGCCTCGATTATGAGACGGTCTTCCTCTTCTTGAACTGCTCCCGGTGTGGCAGGAAGCTGAGTTGTTTCCATTGCTAACGGAGGAGATCGTACAACTTCTTCTTCTCTAGGCTCTACAGCCTCATTTCTTTGATCAACATCTTCTATGGGCTCTATGGCCTCATTTCTCTGGTCAACCTTATTCCTCTGTTCGATCTCCTCCTTTTGTTCTGGACTAAGAGTTTTATGCCCAGACTCAGAAGCAGGGGTAGAAGATGGCATGGTGATTCCAGCCGCAGCATTCATCACTACTGAAGACAAAATTTGCCTTAGAGGAGAAACTGTTCTCTTCTTTCTTTTGTGAGCTAGCTTCCTCTTTCTATGTAGAGGCTGCTCAGGACTCTCTATGTTTACTACCTCGACCTGCTTCTGAATAGAGGTCGGTGTAGCTGCTTTATCTCGAGTGGACTCGGCTAATTGTCTAGATTGTGATCTCGTGGTGACTTTCTCTGAAGAATGTTCCAAGATCAATTTCTTCTTCACAGCTGGGAAAGAAGGCTCTTCTCTCCTTCTCTTCTTCTCCTTGACCGGAGACTTCACAACCTTCAGAGAAATTCTTAAAGGTTGGTTAACTTCCTCAGGGAAATTGGCTTCTCGGGAAGCCTCCAATGGATCGTCCACTGGCTCATGTTCTTCGTCATTATTGGGAGCTAATGTATCAGTCGCTCCTTTCTTCAGACGATTTGCTGTTGCAAAACTATCAACGAGGCTATAGTTTTCAGCAAATGTATTTGCAGCTGTGTAAAACTGTGAATAAGTATACAGCATTCTAGTACCAGCATCAGTTTTGTTTGGCATCGAGAATACAGTCTTTGTGTCTCGAGCATTATAGTACGCCCACGCTCTCGCACCATCAATTAGGTATCCTTTTCCTTGTAGGCAAGTGATTGTGTTGCCTACGTGGAATTGGTCATAACCAAACTGACGAGCAAAACGGCTCGGCAGATATGGTTCTAAGTAGCATTCCTCTTCAAATCTGTATACTAGATGTGATAGTCTGATTGTCTTCAGCCATTCAAAAGATACTCGACCTATTGGTTGCCTCCCAAGGTCAATCAGATTTGCTGCCATATGCTCATAACCAGTTGGAGGAGGAGAGCAAAGAAAATTCTATCCTTTTTTGAGGTTCAGATTTCGTCTGCAGTCTCTCAGACTAGTGTATATCCATCGACTCTGTGAGAATCTGCGCAGAAAACTGCCACCAACTGCTCCCATGGCCGGGTTCATCAATGATGGATGATGCAAGAGCAACCATCCGAATAAGTAAGTGTAGGATAACTCCAGTCTAGGAAAGACACCCATATCACCCTTGTTCTTGAGCATAGAATCAACATACAGAAGAATACCTGCGTTTATCCTACAGGTCATCGCTGATAGTAAGTCCATCCGGTAGCCAAAAACTAACCGGACAGCAGCAAAAAGAACACCGCGATGGAAGCGGTCTACAGCACTTGCTCCAGGCAAGACGAATCGACGTAGCCAGTACGTCAGAAATCCTGCCAGCTGGGCATGTTTAGACATGGACTTGTAGCCCATTCTTATAAAGCTCTCCACAAATTCTCCAGCCTTAAGAGGAGGATATTGGTGTTCATCCTCAACTTCGATATCCATTCTATTATTCTCCTCCATCAGCTTTATCACTTCACTGTTGTTGAGGGGATAGAAGAAATCAGGGCTGCATGAGTCATGATCTTTTGTCTTTTTCTTAATAATGCGGTTGAGAAAAAGATAAGTCAACCATTTGGATGAATAGCATGTGCCAGCAGAGCCACTTTGGTAATACAAAGAGCATATGTTATAGTGGCATAGAAGCTCATCAAAGACTTCCACCATCTTTGAATTCTCTCAACGAAGTCTATCTAACTCGTCGTTGGTTGGGACGTACTCCTCGTAAGGCAACTCACCCATTGGTAAATATGAGATATACTTCATCTCATGTAAAGCCAAGCCCATTTCCCCACAAGGCGTCATGAACGTCCCTGTCCTGTAGTTGTACCTCTCTGCCAGAGCCAAAAACAGATGAGGATTTAGAAAGAAGCCGTATACAGTAGCGTGTACCGCATTATATAGATTAATTTCTCTGAGTTTATCTTCAAACTGGACCATTATCCAGTTAGCTATGCAGCTCCATCTCTTGATGTCTGGGTTTACCAGATCTGTCAACCGGATATCTTGATCCGGATATCTACCTTCAGCTTGGCATACTCGTTGGCAAAAACCGGTGTTCTTACCGGTAGCAACAAAGATGAGTTTTCAGGAGGGATGCACCCTGGCTTCAACCCTCTCAGTAGAGTGCCATGACGCTCAGATGAGCTATAAAACATGTCCATGTTGTTCGGACCTTTCTTTACGTAGATTTTTTCCGTCCGTGTATGTTGGAGGGGAGTGATGAGTGATGTCCCATTCCATCCTCCTAGGATGGCTCGCATGAGCTTACCGTGCTAAGGGGAGGCATCGAGCTAGGTCTGGTAACTTGACCAATTTCTCCTTTCTTGGGAAAGTTCTCGACTCAACTCGAGGTCTTGGTTGAGAACTTTTATCAATGGCGTCGCCGAAGAGGAACATCGGCTTCTTATGAGTGACAACATCAGCAGATTGTAGAGGCTGTCTGTCACGACCCGTACCCGTTTTTTTTCTTTAACGGATACGAGACGTGTCCAAGCCAGCCTACGCCGTAGTGTCGGCGGTAGAACGCTGTCACGGCCATGAAGATCAAAATCACAAATAATTCAATGCTCATTCACAGAAACTAATTTAACTTACAATGATCACAAGTTTTACATTTGTAGAAGAATATAAACTTGTACAATTCAATGAATGACTACAACTCAACTATCTAGCTAGTCTCTAGGCTTTTGTCTGCAAGTATTCCCGTCACTCCCCAAGCTAAGTGAATCCACGGCTAACCTGAAAATGTTGGTTTCCAGTCAGGAATGGAACGAGCACAATTCACTGAATGCAATTTCAAATAGAGAAAATGACTATAAAACAAAGGTTAGACATCAATCACGAGTTTTTAAAATAAACAGTAAATACGGAAAACCAATAGCAATAAATAGACACAAAATACTTTTCCCAACTGTTAGAAGTACCTTTGACATGTGATCGGTCTGGGGTGCTACACCGCACGGTCTACGAGGTCTACTTACAGAAATTAAACAATGTCTACGAGGTCTACTTGCAGAAATTAAACAATGTCTACGAGGTCTACTTGCAGAAAAATAAACAATGTCTACGAGGTCTACTGCAGAAAATAAACAATGTCTACGAGGTCTACTTGCAGAAAATAAACAATGTCTACGAGGTCTACTGCATGAAAATAAACAATGTCTACGAGGTCTACTGCATGAAAATAAATAATGTCTACGAGGTCTACTGCATGAAAATAAACACGGTCTACGAGGTCTACTGCATGAAAATAAATACGGTCTACGGTCTGATCACACATCCTTGGTACTTCTCAATCCCGACTCAACAATTTATAATACAGTATAAAAATCACATAACCAATGACTAATCAATGAAATATAGTAAAGATCAATATCGAAATGCAGACAATAAACTGTACTCGCCTGTGGTCCTGTGCTGGTGAAACCGATGATCCAAATCACTCAATATACCACAATAGTCAAAACCCGTACAACAGTCCCCGAAAGCTGAAATAGACAATACCAATAATCTCAGAATAGTCAAATTAGCTAGGATTGCCTGTCCTTAAGTCCAATTCTGGACACAGGGGCAAAACGGTAATTTTGGACAAAAACGGTATCCGCCGTTGGACCCGCTTTGTACCAAAAAGCGTGCCAGAGTCAAAGGTCTCTAAAGTCGTCAAACTACATGTCTACAGATCCGATTTTTCGATACGAACCCAACCGTATGTCCAAAGTTGGATTCCGGTGGACCGTGCACAAAATCGCACGTTGAGTCAAATTGTATTTGTAAATAACTAGAAAGACTATAATAAAACTTCTAAGTCAAAAATCATATTTAAAATACCATAAAAATACCCTAATATGTTTTAGGTACATCATATAGACTAATAACCATTAACAATATTTATAACTACTATGAAATAGCCTTATATATAAATCTATTAAGAAAACTATTTTAGAAAGGCGTTTAGAGTCCTATTAAAAAATATCTATAATTCTGGAAATTATATTTTATTGATTAAAATATTTTTTAGATAATTACTTGAAAAATAGAGGTGAACCATTTTTAGTAACTATTCTATAAATCATATCTAAATCAAAACTATAATTTGAGTAGATAGAAAGTAATTACAATAATACTTTAATATTCTAAACCCAATTTGAAATGTATAGGCATTATATTTAATAGTTAACCCATCTAATCTTCACAATCTTATATATTCAAAATATCATTAAGCTCAAAGTACCCGTATATACTCTTAGGAAAAATATATATATATTTATATAAAATAATACTTATGACACTATAATATCTAGTTATTGATAGTTGGGCTATTGGATTCATGAGTTTCCTAAAATATACATTTATATATATTATAGTGTCAGAATACCCATATATCTGGCCTGACCCAAATTCCTCATAACCCAAGCCCAGTTGAAATATACAGACTAAATAGATATGAAAGCCCAAGAAGTGAGCATGGTTCAATAACCCCAAAAATTATTACGGCATGCCCAAAATTAGGCCAAGCCAAATATTATATATATATTATGTTGAAAATATAATTTTAAAAATATATATTATAAACTTAACTATAATACTAATTATAAATAACAATACAATAATAACATAACTACTATCACAATAATAAATAAATATATATAACATTATGCATATAGGTAGATATCTTATATAGAAACCCAAAATTAATGACACAAGACCTTTCTAAAATATATATAAGGGAGGGACTTAATTGAAAATATACATAGCATTCATTATGCTACACGTACTCTTTCCTTCTTTTAAAGGTGAATGGGCCCACCACTTATAATATATATATTGGTAAGGAGAAGTATAGCTTTCTTGGTTTCCTTGAAACAACCAATTGACAATAAAAGGAAACGTACAAAAGACTACTCCTCACAGACTCTTGACAGAGGAGAAGAGAATTCTTCAAATGAAAACTTAATAGAGGATGAGAGTGTGTCAGGGAGAAAGGGAGAGGAGGGGGAGAGAATTATCGAGAGAGAAGTGAGAAGAGGGGGAGCGGAGTACCTTGGAGGAATCCCTCTAGAGGGCGCGCGGGGAGTCTCCGCTTGGCTCCAGAGGTCGCGCGGCGGTCGGTAAACCGCCAGAGGAGAGGATTCCAGCATCCGCGGCGCTCAGCACGACGCCGGGATTGGAGGTCAGACGACGCACGCTTGTCGACGTATTGGAGCCCGCCAACAAGACGAGGATGCGGTGGCGCTCCCAGTTTTGTCGGTGCGAGGTTGTCTTTCCGGCTCGGTCGTAGGACAGAAGATGGGCACGGGATGATCTGCAGTGGCTCTTCCGTCCAGGCGGTGCTGCTGTGTGGCGTCGAAAGAAGTCGTCGGTCGGCTCGAAGGAGAGGCGGCAGGCTTCACGGCTAGAGGCGGGGTCGGACGATGATGGATGTCATGGTGGCGAGTCGTCACGCACTCGCGCGCATATGTAGGCGCTCATCATTCCATCGATGGTGACTCGGCGGGGGATTGTTTAGATTATTCTTCGTCGAGCGTCTGAGAGATACACGGAGGCGGCGTCGACGGGGATGCACCACCTGTTGGTGCTGCATGCAGAGGAGATGATATATGACGAGCAAGGAAAGAAGGTATTGCATGGGACTTGCTCGACGCTGTCGAGACCCGTCGAGAAATCGAACGAATGCTAGATGTTGAGGAGAGAGCTCAAAAATATGGTGGGAGCTTTTAGAAGAAAAGAAGGAGGTGATATTGATGCTCGCTCTTGCATGGTGTTAGCCATGCGTTGGTGGCTGCTGCTCATACTCATGTGATGGTGAAGGTTACTAGGGTTTTATATTCCTTATATAGTAATAGTTACTATGGTATAATGGGCCGGGTTAGTCATTCAGAAACCCCATTAGGAGTTGGTCTTGTTATTTTGAGGATTTGCTTGGGTTTGTCCTGGTTTAGGAGGTATGGAAAAATCTGGGCTATTGAAAGGAAAAAGGAAAATAATAGATTGAAAGAGCTTTGGCCTTGCTTATGGGCAAGTATAAATATTTTATAACTAAAAAGAAAATATGTGTTGGATGTGGATGTCAATCGCTAAAATGAAATAAACCATGGGTCTTATGTCGGTTGAATCGCTAAATATGGAAAGGAAGTAAATAAGTAGAAATACATAAAAATTTAGGTAGAATCATGCATCAGAATAACTACATGACTCTAATTGTGTCCCTAGATTTCAAATCTGGTCGAGGCAATACTGAAGTCAGTTGGACAATACATTGAAGGAAAATACAAAAGTCAGGGAAACTTTATGTTGTTAGAGAAAGGTGACATGTCTGGTCTCCTCACAAGATTTTGTAACCTCTGATATTCCATCATTACTAAATGCAAAGAGGTCATGCTAAGATAACTAGCTTCACAACTAGCCTTTCCAATTCAATAGGTGCTTTGGTTGCACAAGATTCCTATCTCTATAGAGCAAATGATGTTAAAGTTACCAGTCAGTTCAAATATATGAAATAAACTACATTTATCTTCAGAATTTCGGGAAGGGGAGTTACACTGTCCGTTTATCAGACTTAGCAATGTCTCGTTGTCCTGAGCTATTAGGATAGCTTGACGAGATGATGGAAGGACATACTGCGGGAAGAGTACATGAGATAAATCCTTCTTGAAATCTGGCTCAAATAAAGTTCCTTTGAAGATTTCGTAATTCAGATCTTCTCTGGTATCAACTGCATCAAACAGAGAAAAACAAACTTTAGTACAAATCAAGTCAGAAATTCTGTCATCAGATTGCACAAAGCATCAGATTGTGCAGTTATCAGACTGCACAAGCATCAGATTGCGCAGATATCAGAATACGCAAACATCAGATTGCACAGATATCAGACTGCACAAGCATCAGATTGTGCAGATGTCAGACTGCACAAGCATCAGATTGTGCAGATATCAGTTTACGCAAGCATCAGATTGCATTGACAATCTCGCGCAAAACAGCCGATTGCGCTGACTTCTACCAGCGCAATTCAACCGATTGCGCGAGAAGATATTCTTCATAAAAATGAAGAATAATGGGTTCGTGCAACCAAAACCCTAAAAAGGGTTGCGTAGTATGATTACATCTCTAAAAAGAGATGGATTCTAAGATCCAGCAAAGTCGAAAAACCCTAAAAAGAGTTTTCGATCGAGTTGTCTACCTCGCAACGCAGGGTGCGCAGCTTCGTGTCGGAAAGGACGCGGCGCAACCCGAGACGAAGACTCGGCGGGGGCCTTGCCTTTGTCAGCGGCAGAGGAACGCTTGGGGGCCATGAGATCGACGGAGAAGAAAGACTGAAGTCGGAGTAGGCTCGGGGTTTCTCTCTCAAACACAAAAGCAAGTAAAGAATAAATTGAAGATCGAGGGAACTATTTATAGTTTTTCAAAGAATAAACGGCCGCCACTGATTGTGCCAAAAAAGCAGGGGAGGATTCATCCGATTGCGCAGACAGCTCAACATATGCACAACTTGATTTAAAATTCAAAATTCAAAGTATTTCGAAATTTTGAATAAATTCAACTTTCGAAAACTTTGAAGGGGGTCTTGTAGGTCCTAAAAAATTAAGTTGGACCCATCAACAAAGTCATGAAAATCAAGAAAAATAGCTTTCAAATGAACTGCACAGACATCAGAATGCGCATCATCCAGATTACGCAGGCTGGACTGCGCACACTCTTAAGTGCACAAGCTGACGTGGCCATGTCATTATTACCTTAAAAAAATCAAATCTTATGACAACTGACAGCATAAAGAACGAGGAGACTGTTCGTTTGTTGTGCCGTACAGTGCTCGAGGACAGCTGTACATGCAGCACAATCTGTCTGCAGCGCAGTCCGTGCCAGTGCCATCCATTCTAGCGCAATCCAAAGTCAGTACAATCCAAAGTCAGCGCGCTTCATCAAGACAACTGACAAAAGTACACGTGGCATTCATGCCATCAATTACTCATTACGTGGCAACCGTCTGCACACGATCATGCGTATTTCAATCAAATGATGCCATGTATCCAAGACAGTTGGCCCACGATCAGACAACTGCCTGCGCAGTCTGAGGCTGCGCAATCCAGTGCCTGCGTAATTTAACTTGCGCCATTCAGAATAACTAAAAGTTAGTTATTTCCAGAACTCTATAAATAGAGTTTCAAGTCTTCATTCTGGGGGATCAGACATAAAAAGTTCAGAAATATCAGAGAGTTCAGGAGTTCTTGTCCAAGTGTTGCTGCATTCTTCCGACGCTTTTGCCTTCACATTCAGAGGCTACCGTCTTCAAAGTTCACATCGTCCAAGGGATAAAGCAATCGTCTTCAAGATTGGATTCCTACAGTTGTACTTTTCCAGAATTCTTGTAATCTTTACAAAGTTTGTATCAATAAAGTTCATACTTTTGTTTTTGCAAACAGTATCTTGATACCCCTCTCATGTACACCTCCATGTTCACACACATAGCCTTACGTGCTAGTTCCCTCTCTAACTTTCTCTTATTGTATAATGTTGTAAATTTATGAAATCCTATATACATATAGCCATATATAAATTCCATGATAAATAGCTAAATGTGAATGTGCCTTGATGTGTGGCTTGTGTTTGGCTTGTATAGCCTTGTGATTGGTGTGTGATTGCTAGACTAGACTTGGTTAGGCCTAGTGAGACTTATTAGACTTGTTTGGGTCAGTCTTGACCTAGTTGACCTAGTTTGACTAGTGTAGTTGACTAGAGTTGACCGAGAGTTGACTTTGGTCTAGTTTGACCTAGACAGCATGCAGATGCATTGTACATTTTATATATCACCCTCTGTATACATCTTGACTTGTGTTGCTCTAACTAGGAGTCAGGTACCTCATCTCGGATAGTACATTTACTTCAGACATTCAGATACCAGGTGAGTACATTCTCTGACCGTTTCATACTTGTCTGAATTTACATTCTTGCTCTAGATTACTGTACTTGATGCTGACATAATTGTTATCACGGATTGGTACTATATGGATCTTTTTTTGAGATGTTATCCCCTTGTATTCACTAAATACATATTATGATGTGTGTTTCACTTACATATTGTATTTATTGAATACCCATATCCTTGTATACTCATTGTGCATATTGTACTCTCATTATCAAATAAGTTCCAGGGATAGACCATTGTATACTATTGTATAACATTATACAACTATTGTATAACATTGTACATCTATTGTATAATATTGTACATCCATTGTATAATATTGTACACTATTGTATAAGATAACGTAACTGGAGTGGATCCTTGTGTATTGATTGGAGAGGGGGAGTAGAATTGGTTATGTACTCAAATTCTATTGTACAACATTGTATAACTATTGTATATGTCTATTGTACACTCACGTACAATGGAGTTACCATTGCATTGTCCTAGACCGTTTACATAACCATATTGTACACTAAATCACAGTTGGCTTACAGTTCTTACTTATCATATATAGATATTTTTTATTATCAAATCTCTACTATTTTTCATATACATTCTTCTTTCAGCGTTTCATGTACCTTACTCTATTGCATGCTTTATACTTCCTAACTTGATATGAACTGCGTGAGATGTTTTGTGCTCGCTTTCGTCCTGACTGGACTTGTTGAAATTTTACAGAGGATGATGAGGAACCCTGCACCCCTTACTTGGAGCTTACCTAGTTGACACTCGCGACCTGGACCCCTGGGGAGGTTCAGGCAGCTGCTCAGGATGATACCTTGCATAGTATAGATAGCTTAGACTGTTCTTTTTTTTTGTGTTTAGTTGTTGTCTTTATTTTTAGAGTTGTATATTTTAGAGATGTTGAGACTGGTAGTTGTTGAGACTTTGTTATTTCATTCTGCTGTACCTCAGTTGAAGATTTCTTATCTATTTTTATCGTACTACATTCTACCTTAGATTGTGATTGAGTTGTACCTCTGTGTTGGCCTCCTTTTGGAGAGTATATTCATGTTATGTAGTTATAGTTCATGACCTAGAACAGCGTTCTACCGCCGACACTGCGGCGTAGGCTGGGCGCTGTTACGTACTCCTACCCTCACGGTGGGTGCGGGTCATGATACGTTTTTAGTGGTGGCCCATGCAGGTCGAGTTTATGTAGTGGTATTCGAACTAGAGTATCACTACAGCCTGCAGTAGGATTAGGATATTTTAGAGGTACTCAATAACATTAGAAAAAACTCTTATTCAGATTCCGTATATCTACAATTTGTTGTTTATTGTCTCCCTCGAATATAAACTGTCCTCCTTTGAGTTTTTGCTTCATTCTCAGAAATTGCTTCTTATTTTGATCTATCTTCATGATGATTATGAAGACATGATCTCATCGCTTCGGTTCGGGGGATACTATCGAGAGGCTGGCCACCTCTTGTCCTGTTCATCAGGCCTTGAGACCGCAGCTCCTGTTGTGCCAACCCAGGTTGGCGTTTCTGCTACATTGGAGGTGCACCTCTATCTGTACAGAGACTTTCTCGTCATTTCTGATTTCTCTCAGCAGCAGCGGTTCATGCAGCATCAGCAGCAGACCAGAGGAAACCAGCATGACAAGCTATCGTCAGGACAGTCGATGATGCACAGACTATTGGAGATCTTGCTGCAAGTTTCTTTCTTCTCGATTCCATTCCCACAATTGTCTTTTATAACTACCTTGAAATCTGATTCTTTCTGTTCCTTGTTGATTGATTAATTTTGTCATGTTGCTCTTTTGTTATGTTGTTTTTCTTCTGAAAAAATCATATGGGCTAGGTCATCTCAGTTATGGGATCTAGAATCTTCGATAGTCGTGTTAGTTGGC
The DNA here is from genome assembly GCA_029216955.1 of Iris pallida. NCBI lineage: Eukaryota > Viridiplantae > Streptophyta > Magnoliopsida > Asparagales > Iridaceae > Iris > Iris pallida. Next base: position 41,269,852 of record JANAVB010006599.1, read on the forward strand.
ATAGTGAGGACATGTAGTCAGATTTGGATGTATTTCTCGGGTATGGGAATTTAAGGTTTTCGCCGTCGCATGCGACAATGCAAAAATTTTAAATACCATGAACCTAGAGATACATACCTTAGTCAAGGACTCTGTGGTTATCGTAGCCTTGCTCACTAGCATGATGAAGACTCTGGACAACATGATTGTGGACAAACGCATATGATTAACAGGTTGTATCTTGAAGGTTTTAAACACCATACCCTTCTGTTGTTGTAAATAACTTAGGAGTAGGGATATTTAGTTTTGTAGAGCTTGTTCATAGGTAGTTCCTTCATAGTATAATGATATGATAACTTTTAGAGTGTCTGTACCCTAGAGGTAATAGTTAGCATTGGTGTTAGAATAGTAACCCATTGCAGATAATTTTTCTGTTATCTATAATATCAACCAGTTACATATAGGATGTTAGTATGCCTTACAGCCTTGATGATTATTATTACTTTCCTATACTTTTTCCAGTGAGGCACCTATGACTAGAGCCTGTCCTTGAGTATAGTTGTAGTTTCACCTAAGACTAAGAGGTCTATATATATAGATGATATACTTAGGATATATGTGATGGGTTGTTGTTCTTGAGCATATATATATGTGGTATTTGGGATTGGTGTGCTTAGCTTGTGGGTAATTAGTTATGGGTGACTTGATAGGATTTGGAAGGTTAAGAGCTAGCCTATTATAGAGTTTCTCTTTTGTTAAATTCTAGTTGCGAACACCTAGATAGCTAGCATAGGTAAAATCCTAAGAAGTTGACCAGCTGATGACCAAGTACTAGGATGTTGAGGAAATTGACTAGTGATTGACCCTTGTCTATGTTTGACCTAGAAGGGGTGCGATCATCTTAATTTCGATGACGAAATTTTTATAAGGTGGGTAGGATTGTAACACCCAGTTTTTCAGATGAGGGTAATTTTGAAATTTTGTAATTATAATTATTATTTATTGATATTTATTTCATATTATGATTTTTGGTGATTTTTAATTATTTTTAGACTATTTAAAATCATGACTTGTGATTTTGGTGTACAACTAATGAAACCGTAGAGACTGTCTGCCCTAGAGCCCAATCCTGTGATTGGAATATCCATTTATCATTTTAGCTTGAGGGTATTTTGGTTATTTTCAATTTATTTGAATTTAATAGGATTTATTAGAATTTATTGGAATATATGTGAATTTATTATTAATTAAATAATTGCTTGGTGTCTTGTTAGTCCTTAACCTAGAATGGACCTAACCTAGAAGCTTAGACTTAACCCATGGACTAAGTTAGAATGGTTAACTTAAGTTGTGGCTAGAAAATATCTAGTTAGGATCCAAATAGGGGTTTAGTTAGTGAGACTTGACTTAGTGTAATGGGCCTATCAAATGTTGAACTTGATTAGCCTAGAGAAGGCCCATAGCCCATTAGACTCAACCCTAACCCTAACCATCACTTTATGACCAGCCACCTAGGACTATTCCCCCTATAAATAATCTCTTCATTTATTGTTCTTGCCTTTTTATTGAGATTTCAACATTTTGGAGAAGGAGGTAATGTCATTTCTTTCCTAATACCTAGATCCTTCATTTTAATTCCTTTTCTACTCTAGTCTTTTGCATTAGTTCCTAATCCAGCTCTATTTCATGACCATGGAGAGAAATCTCAGGTTTGGACCAATTTGGAGCACTTGGCTATCAAGAAGAACCCCCCTTTGAAGTTTTTTCATACAAATTGCACATATAGGTAACTTCCTATTCCTTTCATAGATTTTTGATTTCTTTGCATGAATAGGAAGCCCTAGGTGTCCTCTAGCTGTAGGTATGGGATTTGTGTCGAATCGTGTTCATTTTGTGTCTGTATCGGACACGTACCAGTTCATGTTTGAAGGTATTTGAGGAAATGCCCCAAAGGGCATTTCCATCGATTTTTTGAAATGTATTTGATTGGAAAATTAGGTTTTATGTTTGCTTATGGATTTCAAGTGTCCTGATGTAGTTTTTGTGTCGTGTCGGGACACGGGGGACACAAGTACACGCGGGTGCACACACGCGTGCGAGTGCGGTTGGCTCCCCTGCTACCACATGCCTCGTGTGTCCTGCACACAGCACTTGGACACGCCAAATTTGGCATGAACACGGGGGCAGTATCTGCGCACACTCCTCCAAAGTTTCAGGATACCTCGTTTTGTGTCGGACACAAAAACGAGGCTGCACTGGTCACACACTGTACTGCACACACGTGATTTCATGCACTGATAGGGCCTTCGTGCCGTGTCTAGACACAACTTGGACACCTCGTATTGACACGAGCGTGTAGCCCTAGTTTGACTAGTGTAGTTGACTAGAGTTGACCGAGAGTTAACTTTGGTCTAGTTTGACCTAGACAGCATGCAGATGCATTGTACATTTCATATATCACCCTCTGTATACATCTTGACTTGTGTTGCTCTAACTAGGAGTCAGGTACCTCATCTTGGACAGTACATTTACTTCAGATATTCAGATACCAGGCGAGTACATTCTCTGACCGTTTCATACTTGTCTGGATTTACATTCTTGCTCTAGATTATTGTACTTGATGCTGACACGATTGTTATCACGGATTGGTACTATATGGATCTTCTTTTGAAATGTTATCCCCTTGTATTCACTAAATACATATTATGATGTACGTTTCACTTACATATTGTATTTATTGAATACCCATATCCTTGTATACTCATTGTGTATATTGTACTCTCATTATCATATAAGTTCCAGGGATAGACCATTGTACACTATTGTATAACATTATACCACTATTATATAACATTGTACATCTATTGTATAATATTGTACATCCATTGTATAATATTGTACACTATTGTATAAGATAACGTAACTGGAGTGGATCCTTGTGTATTGATTGGGGAGGGAGAGTAGAATTGGTTATGTACTCAAATCCTATTATACAACATTTTATAACTATTGTATATGTCTATTGTACACTCACGTACAATGGAGTTACCATTGCATTGTCCTAGACCGTTGTAATACCTGTGGTTCGTATTACGTATTTTTGGAATACGTGTACGTATTTATTCTTGTATTGTATGATTTCCTTGCTTAATTTCCTTCCTGGGCTTGGTTTATTCTTGGTTTGGGTTGGCTTGGTTCGGTTTGGAATTTGCTATTGGTTTATGATGAACCCATGGATGAACCCCCTACCTACCACCACCTTTGATATTTATTGCCATTTCTTTCTTCTCTCTCTTCATTACTCATCTTCTTCTTCCTCATTTACTTCCCTACCTACCAGAGAGAGAAGAGAGAGGTCTAGGCAAGTGCAACTTGCTTCATGGAGGAACTCCAATTTTATTACTTCATTCTCTTCCTTACTACATTCTAAAGCACTTTAGTACTTGGCATTTTCACTTTTCATGGCTAGATTCTTGTAGATCTATATTTACTTTATTTTCGGATTTCTTGGGTTTTGATCTACTTAATTTTGTTTTTTTCTCGTTTTGATGGTTCCATGTTGTAGAGAATTTTGTTCTACCCGTTTTGACCTATGGAAGTTCGGATTTGGGCTCCGGATGATGGAGTTGTGGAGCTTGAGAACTTGGCTCTTATGGTGTTCATCTTCTCAGAAAATTAGAGAAAATGAACTGTGCTTAGACCTGACTTGACCGCGTGACAATTCATGCGGCAAGTGATCCAGCCGCATGAGACTCTCAGCCGCATAGGCTGAGTCTCATTCTTGGCCGCATATGTGCCCATCTTCTTGAGCCGCATGAACTCTAGCACTTGCGGACCGCATAGGCCCAGCCGCATGGACTTCTTAATCCGGGCCGCATGACCCTGATTAATCCCAGCCGCATATGCATCCTTTATTTCCTGAGCCGCATGGGCTTCTACGGGACCGCATGCGCCCTCGTCCCCCTGAGCCGCATGTACCCCTCTTGTCTTGGCCGCATGGGTTCCAGTGACCCGGGCCGCATGCGCTCACCTAATTGAGCCGCATGGGTCTTGCCCTTCTCTTGGCCGCATGAGGTTGAGTCCCTTATCAGCCGCATATGCACCCTTCGCTCCCTGCCGCATGAGCAGCCATGTTGACCCAGCCGCATGGGCTTCTATAAGCCGCATGCACCTCCTTCTATACCCAGCCGCATGGACCTGAACTCCTTCTTAGCCGCATGGGCTTTTCTCTTATCAGCCGCATACGCCTGATACCATCCAGCCGCATGGGCCGTTCCCTTTCCAACCGCATGAGATCCAACCTGGCCGCATGTGCCTTAGCCGCATGGCTCTTCTATAGCCCTGAATATTGATATTTTATTAGATATTTTACGCTCATTTTATATCCTTACGCCTTTTGTCCTGAACTTGATAATCACGAATTTATTTGATGTGTTTGGAATTGATAATGGAGCACGACCCGACAGTGACCCGTAGTGGTGCACTCCTGACAAGTAACCTGACATGACCTGATAGTGGCCCGTCGTGGCGCACTCCTGACTAGTACACTTGGCATGATAAACCTGGCATGATATATCTTGAATAGCTGTTGCGACGGCTACCTGACATGACATGACCTGTATAAGTAACCTGGACAACGTGGACGATTGTGCTTGTACAAATAATTCAGTCCTGTCTTGCATCATGTCTAGGAGGGGACTCCTGAGTACCACGGTCAGGAGTACCTACTGAAATGGACTAAGGTAAATGACTAGTATAATTCACTAGACATGAAGAGATGTTCCCCAGTTATAAGCGATCCCGTTATCTCGGCCGTAAATGTTTGGACTTGTAGCCTGTCGACGAGTAGGGCACATTTTCAGCCCACTGTTATGTGGGGCACCCTCTACTGTCACATAAATGATTGAACTCTATTGTCACTATAATGCATTGTACTCTCTAGATTGTCACTATAATGATTGCCTGGATAACCTGGATAGCTGCAGGGTCTGTGACTACTTGGAGCATCTCATTGCATCTTGCTAGTAATTAGGATTGTGATAACCCTAGTTAGTTAATGTAGAAAGCCGTAGGCAATGATTGGCCGTGATTGATTGGATGGAGTCTAGTCCAGTATAGTATTGTCTAGAAGTGATTGATTGCAAGATTGTACCAGAATGATTGAATGATTGTCACTCCAGATTGTCACTCTAGCATATTGTACTCTTCATTGCCACTTTTATCATTGTACTCTCTCTTTTTTACCTTAATGATTGTCACCTTTAGCAATAAATGATCAGGGACTAAGTTCTGTTCAGGCCAAGGGTTACAATCTCGGTCCTTGTTTGGTTTAAGGATTGTAACCTGGCTTCCGGAATAGTACCTTCATTTTCTCTTCATATATTGTCCAGCTATATTTTATTTAGCATGATTCTCCAGTTATTTTACATCAATGATGCTTCTCTTAATTATTTTTCCCCGATTGGGGCAAGTGCATTGGTAGTGCACAAACCTCAATCTGTGTTACTTATTGATGTTTTCTTACATGTTGAATGCTAATGATTTGCTGGTTTTAGTTCCTAAGTGAAGCCTCCTTTGTGGCACTTGCTCTTTCTGGGGTCTGACCCAGCTGGTTTTGTATGGCCAGATACCAGAGCAGCACTAAAGGATCTCCCTGCTTTCCAGCCCGATGGTGGTCACCAGGCGTAACCAGGGCATCGAGTGGGTTTCTTTTGTTCTCCCACTGTAATATTATAAATTATTCTTTTGAGGCGTTTAGCCGACGAGCAAGTGTTAGCTCGATTGTAGCTTTACTTATTGTCTGCCTACGGGCTGTAACATGATTGACAAGCCTCGGGGGTTGATCATGTATGACTGAACTCTTGCTAGTCCTCACATTTTGTAACGACTAGCTTCATGATCATCTGGATATGTAATGTTTGGGATGCCTTACAATTGTATATTTGGAGATCTGATATCTTGTGATTATTATTAGTTGGTTGAGATTGAGACAATAGGCTATTTTATGACCTTAAGAGACTGATGGATTGTAGTGAAACCCTCACATATCTAGACAGTCGTGACCGTATAGCGGTGTGGATCCCATTCCGTTATACGTAGCTGGCTATGTCTGTCCCCCCTCTCCAGTATTCTGGTTCTGGGGCGTGACAACCATTTACATAACTATATTGTACTCTAAATCACAGTTGGCTTACAGTTCTTACTTATCATATATAGATATTTTCTGTTATTAAATCTCTACTGTTTTTCATATACATTCTTCTTTCAGCGTTTCATGTACCTTACTCTATTGCATGCTTTATACTTCCTAACTTGATATGAACTGCGTGAGATATTTTGTGCTCGCTCCCGTCCTGACTGGACCTGTTGAAAATTTTACAGAGGATGATGAGGAACCCTGCACCCCTTACTTGGAGCTTGCCTAGTTGACACTCGCGACCTGGACCCCTGGGAAGGTTCAGGCAGCTGCTCAGGATGATACCTTGCATAGTCTAGATAGCTTAGACTGTTCTTTTTTTTTGTGTTTAGCTGTTGTCTTTATTTTCAGAGTTGTATATTTTAGAGATGTTGAGACTGGTAGTTGTTGAGACTTTGTTATTTCATTCTGCTGTACCTCAGTTGAGGATTTCTTATCTACTTCCATCGTGCTACATTCTACCTTAGATTGTGATTGAGTTGTACCTCTGTGTTGGCCTCCTTTTGGAGAGTATATTCATGTTATATAGTTATAGTTCATGACCTAGAACAGCGTTCTACCGCCGAGACTGTGGCGTAGGTTGGGTGCTGTTACGTACTCGTACCCTCACGGTGGGTGCGGGTCGTAACAATGTTCCTTTTTTGGACATCACCATCTGGCCAGCATTGATGTCCATCCTCAAGCCTGCGTTGCTAAGCAGGCTTCCAGAGATCAAGTTCTTTGTAATCATAGGAACGTGCTTCACATCTTGAAGCGTCAGAGTGTTCCCGGATGTGAGTTTCAGCTCCACAGTTCCGATCCCCAGAACTTCAGCTTTGGCTTGGTTCGCCATAATAACTTTCTCAGAAGTTGGCTGGTATGTGACGAACCATTCCTTGCCAGAGCAGACATGGCAGGTCACACCAGTGTCTATCCACCAGTCAGAGTCAGCCTCCACAGCTGCGACCTGAGCAATCATAGCAACAATGTTAGAAACCATGGAAACCTTGCTAGGCTAACCTTGCTCAGCTTGTTTGGGCTTGGATTTGCTTGTATTCACTCTTGTAGTGACCCTTCTTGCCACAGTTGAAGCAAGTCACGTGGGACTTGGACTTCTGTTGCTTGAACGAAGGACCCTTCACTTTCAGATTTGTGGAGTCCTTCTTCTTGTGATGAGAAGCCACCTGCTTCCCTTTGAACTCTCTTGTCTGCACCAAGTTGGCCTTAGCCAGTTGGTTGGACAGAGAGTCCATCTTCTGTTGAGATCGCATTTCGTCCTCAACGTAGATCTCTTGTAGGAGATCTTCCAAGCTAATGTCCAGCTTCTTCCGATGCATTCTAGCATAGAAGTTGTTCCAACCAGCAGGAAGTTTCGAGACTATCCCTCCAACGACGAACTTGTCGATGAGGGGCATCTTCTCGTCATCTAACTTCTGGCGCAACTTCAGGAATTCTTTCACTTGAGGTAGCATCGCCATCTCGTCTTCGAAGAGCCACTTGTGGTACTTCTCGACAATGAAGAATTTGGACCTGTTCTCATAATCTTCATATAGCTTACCCAAAGAATCCCAGATCTCTTTGGCCTTCACCTTCTTGGAATATGACTCTGCCAGAGAGTCTTCTATAGAATTGAGAATCAGCAGTTTACACATGTTGTTTTCTCTCATCCATTTGCTCTACTTGATGAGTGCAACAGCAATAGCATCGGCAGTTCCTTCTTCTGGAATTATCGGTTCATCCTCAATCAACACATGGTCTACGTCCACGAGTTGAAGATTAAGGGTGACATTTCTCTTCCAGATTTGGAAGTGTTCTCCGTCGAATTTCTTCAACTTGTTAAAGCTGGTATCGATAAGAGAAGCACGAGAGTTCTCCATCTACAAAGATCTTGCTTTGAGATTGTTAGTCCCGGGACTTGATCAAAGATGGTAGACTCGATGTCGAGATCAGAGGTTCAACAAAAGTTCACCTTCTGATTATTCTCGAGATCCAAGAGGAACACTATAATAAGAATCTGATTACAAAAGCAACAATAATCATAAAATAAATCTCACGTTCTTTCTCGCAATTGCAGTTGCAGACGGACAGAACTAAGTTACAACTCAGATGAAGGAGAAGAAGGAAGAAGGAAGAAAGAAGAAAGAAGAAAGAAGAAAGGTTCTTGCTGTGGTGATAAAGATCACCGTTGCTCAAAGCAAGATTCGCCCCACCACGATCTGCTTTCAAGTACCAGCAAGTTCACGAAGAACTTCTGAAACGCTCGTAAGTCAAAATTTGAGATTTGAACGGGCTTCCTGGACTTTACAGACTCCCTTTAACTTTCTTCTTTGTGCATCTTTCAAAGGAGGCCAAGAGGCTCTATTTATAGAGTAGAGTTGAGACTTCATCTCTTCTCCTATCTGATGTGGGACTAAAATACCAATACTCAAAAATAGAGTTTGATATTTTAGATCATCTCACAATCAGCATAGAAGTGTGACAGTCCACGCCTACCCCCCGAACACTCCCGTGCATGCACGAGATATCCTGGAGTCCGTGTCCGAGTCCGAGTCCGCACAACAAAAATCAACTTATATCTTTGTTGGAATTAATCCTTTTTCCTTCTAGGAAAATACTCCCACATGATACACATTTGTGCCTCACCATACCTCATGTGCACACCTCAACACAAGCAATGCATTATATTGAGATACTCACCATTTGGTGTAGCCGATGTGGGACTATCTTTCCTAGTCCAAAGGCAAAAACACCAACACCTGCTAGCCCCTCCAACTCAGTTGGCGGGTTGGGGCTATCCCTCCAACTCAGTTGGCGGACGGGGGTGCTGCGATTTCCCCAAACCGACAGCCCCAGGCTCTTGTTTTCTCCTTGGTTTTTCAACCCCCCTTCCATTTCTACCCCCCATTCTTCTATTTCTAACACCCCCCAACTCTTCTTACCGACCACATCATCTCCCCCTCTTTCACAGAAGACCCCCCACCCTCCACACTCCTATTTGCTCTCCCTCCATCCCACATCAAGTTGTAGCAAGAACAACAAGTCGCCTCCCGTAAGAAAAATTTTCGAATAAATTTTACACTAGTAATTTTTTTTATGTTCCCATATTTATAGTAGAAAATTTTTTTAGGTTTCCATATTATAATCATATTTATTATTATTTTTCGGCAGATGGATAACGAAAATGACTGTCTTATTTCCGGTGGACCTACTACTGAACTGATCATTAAGAATCAACGAAAAAATCACATATCTGCTAAGATATGTAGTGGAGAGGTATATTTGAAATAAATTTATTTATTTCGTTAATATATGAATTTTACTTAGTTAAAAATAGTTTATTTAGTTAAATGTCCAATTTATTTATTGTTAATTTAGAAATTTTAGTTAATAATCAGAATCAAATGTCCAATTTAGTATATGTCTAATTTAGTTAAACTGTCTATAGTTGTTCGATCATGACCTTGAATTACGAACTCGGAAGCATGGAAACTGGCTGAGACGGAGAAGATATCGAACATGAGAGTTAAATCCCGCCCAAATGGCTTTGGTGCAATCTTTTGGATTTTAATACTTAGATCAAATTAGGTTTCTCATCCATGATGTTCATCTTATTGTAAGTCTTGCTGAACGTTTGTGGCCAGAAAGCAATACTTTTCAACTACCAGTGGACGAGATGACGATCACCTTATGTGATGTGGCGAACATATTACGGTTGTCTATTACAGGTGATGCCATATATTTCTATCATCAGTCTTCTGCACCCGATCTGATCAGAACGTATCTTGGTGTTATGCCTCCATTGGATATAGGAGGTAGTAGTTTTGTCAGATTAGCATTGCTTCGTAGAAATTTCATGGATATAGATTGCACCACCGACGAGGAGGAGGTTGACGTAAATGATACACGGATATGTATCTTAATTTAGACCCATTTGTGAAGGCTTAATTTTTAGATTACTAATATGTCTATTTTCAGATTATTCGATTTACTAGAGCGTATTTGCTCTGTTTGTGTGGTGCGCTTCTATTTTCTAACGCATCAGGAGGTACGGTCAATGTGAGACTTCTACAATTCTTAAATGATTTGACCAAACACACTGGTCATGCATGGGGAGTTTATCACTACCAAATTTCTAGAATAGGGTATTTTGGTCATTTTGTATTTATATATATTATTGTGGTATTTTTTTTTATATGTGTTTGTGTTATAGGTTGAGTAGGCCTTAGCGTTGATGGGTAGATGGAACTGGGTCAGTTTGGATCCAATTGGACCCAACCAACTTGTCATGACCAAACCCAAATATTTATTTTGACAAATTCCATTGGATTTTAGGGGAATTACGGATTAGAATTAGAATTAGAATTAGAATTTAGAATTTAGAATTTAGAGCTTTCAAGTTACCTTTTTGACCCCAACTTAAACCTTCCTTTTCTTTTGACTTGGAGGGCATTTTTGTAAAGTGCCCAACACCCCCTTTCCCTTCATGTGGCCAGCCACACCCCTCCATTCTTTCATTATTGAAGAACTTTCTCTCTCTTCTTCCTCTCATTCCACAAAAATTCTTCTCTTTCCCTATTTGATTTCAAGCTCTAAAGTAACTAAATCTCTTCCATTACTCTTCCATACTCTAGATCTCTCTCTAATCTTAGTGCTAACCCTTATTTATCTCTCTTTTGTGGTATTTATCTACGTAGAACTAGCTTGGTGGTGGTGGAGGCATAGATATAGTGTTTTGACCTAGAAAGAGGTGAATTTGGAGCTTTTCATTGGAATTCCAACTCTCAAGAGGTAAACCCTAACTCTAACCCTTGTAATTACCTCTAATTAGTGTCATTTATATTTTAGAGGATATCCGAGATTTAGGATAACCCATTAGAAGAGGTTTGGAACCCATTGGACTCAATTTGGAACTTTTGGCCTAGGTTTAGTGTCAAATTTGGGGAAAACCCTAAATTGACATATTTGAGTGTTGCTCCTAAGCTAATTAGACCTAATTAGGTTAGTTTAGGTAAGATGAGGCTAGGTACATGTCCATATTTGTATACGTGGAGTTGTTTTGCGTGAAATCGTGGAAATTGGCATTTTCGGGATTTTCGAATTCCAACACACGGATGACTTTTTACACCGACACTAGAATCGGTAAGTTAGCACTTAGGATAGGTTCTAATCATCATTTAGTACTCGTGGATAAAATTTGGGTCAAATCCGGATAAGTTTGGTGTCCGTATCGCGCGGTATCGCGAATCGGACACTCCGGTGTCACCAAAATGGCCATTTGGCCATTTGGACCTCGTTTTTCATTTTTGCTCGCGTGCGCGAGTTGGATTACTCATGTGGGGTATGTTTCTAGGTCCTAGAGGGATGAATTGCAAGGAATTGGGTAATCTGATAGGTATCGGGTTGATTGTGAGTATATATATAAAAAAAATAATAAAATAAAATATATATATATATATATATATATGAGTGTGTGTGTGGGTATGTATATATATAGATGTGTGTGTGAGAGAGAGAGAGTGTGTGTTGAGAGGGTATTGTGAGTTTGTGAGTTTTTGTGTGTGTGTGTGTGTGTGTGTGTGTGTGTGTGTGTGTGTGTGTGTGTGTGTGTTTGTGTGTGTGTGTGTGTATTGAGTGAGGGGGGAGTGAAGAGTGGAGAGAAGGAGAGAAAGCAGAGCAAGCCGCAGCAGGCAGCAGCTGCAGTAGCCAGCAGCAACAACTTTAGGCAGCAGCAGCGGCAGCAAAGGTAAGGAAAGGAAAGAAAGGAAAGAAAGAAGAGAAAGGAAAGAAGGAAAGGAAGAAAAGAAATGGGGAAGAAAAGGAAGGAAAAGTAAGAAAGGGGATTGAGATTAGAGAAGATTGAAATAAGGGAGTAAAATGTTAAGGTATTGGAAGTGTAGGGCAAGGTAATACGAGATACGGGTAGGAGACGGGTTAGATTTTGCAAGATACTTGAGTATGAGATAGATACATATGTATATTAGCTAGAATACCTATTGATAGTTACATTGGTGAGTGATAAGTGAGTTGTTAGAGGTAAATGGAATTTACCTTGGAATATTGAAGATAATGCAAGGTAACGCCAAGGTATCGGGTAAATAAGGGTAAAATATTAAGGTAATGGGTTTTGGGTTATATAGATTAGATAGATAGGTATATATATATTTTTTTGATATGTATAGCTGGTATCGAGGTATTTGGATACCGGGGTATCCTTCTATCTCTAGTACATAAGGTATTAGTGCTAGAAAATCCATATTACCTAGTTTTGAACTATATTAGCTAGTTTTAGCTAATATTGGCCTATTACCCCATTTTTTACCTAAACTTGACCGGTTGACCTAGAATAGACTAGTTTGACCCTAGTTTGACCAATATTGACCAGAGTTGACCAAGAGTTGACTTTGACCTCAAATATTCTAGAATCGTGTAGAATGTATTGTAAACTTCATTTATTCTCTATTGAACACTTTGTAACCCGTGTTGTTCTAAATAGGACTCAGTTGCTCCGGTTCGGACATCTGTATTCACTAGTCGCTCAGGATATCAGGCGAGTACATGCTATGATCGTTTTCATACTTGTTAGGACTTACATTCTTGCTTTAGATTACTTTACTTGATGCTGACGCATTGTTCACACGGATTAGTACTATATGGGTTTTTTCTTGAGATGTTATCCCCTTATCGGGTGCATCGGGTACCTCATGTCATGTGCTTTTTACGTACATCATGTATTTCTTGTACTCTCATTATTCATGTACACTCATGTGCTCTCATGTACTCTCATGTTCACATGTGCTTCATGTATAAAACTATCATGTACGTAACGTAACTTGAATGGATCCTTGTGTATTGATTGGAGACGGGAGAGTAGAAGTGGTTATGTGGTTAAATGGTTATGTAGTTAAATTCCAAGTAGTGTAATTATGTACATGTCCGTTATACCATCACGTATAATAGAGTTACCTTAGAATAATCATGTGCAAACCTAACCCGATTACATAATCATCTTGTACTCTAAATCACTTATATTACTTACTTACAGTCTTAATTTTCATACATATTTTCTGTTTTTGGTTTATCTTACTTACTACTCATGTATATCTCTTTAAAGTATTTCACATATTTTATTCTATTGCTTGTACTGTATATCCTGCCATGTTATGAGCCTGTTTCAGAGATTATGTATTCGTTCCTGTCCTGACTGGATCTGTTGAAAATGTTACAGAGGACGAAGAGGATTTCTGCCCCACCTACTATGGAGCTGGTATAGATGACACTTGCGACCTGGACACTCAGGAGGATCCAGCTTGTGCTGAGGATGCTACCATAGTTCCTAGGCTAGACTGCTAGGGCTATTTGTTTGTCTCCAGTTTTTGGTTATATTTTAGTATAGCATGATATGTACTATTGTTTTGGTACTCTTATGAGATAGATAGACTCAAAGACTTGTATATTTTGGATATTGTGTTGCTTCACTTCCTTTTGTTTATCATATCGTGCCATTTATCTTCCTTAGTGGTTGTGATTTAGTTTTACATGCCTTTATCACTGTTTCCTCCGATTGGAGAGTATATATATTGTGGTAGGTACCTATATCTGTGATAGATGTTTGTGATCTACGACAGCGTTCTACAGCCGATACTGCGGCGTAGGCTGGATGTACCCACGTTTCGTGCCCTTACACTGGGTGCGGGTCGTGACAGAGTTGCTACTTTAACATATCTCTACGCAATGTTGACCGAATTTGTGACTGGGACTAATCGCAAGAGTATTTGCGGATGTGTTTCACTAATTCAGGTAAATCTCTAAGTGACTTTAGCATATCTTTATTTTAGTATCTCTCTAATACCATATTTATCTATTATATGTTTGGTCATAGGAGCATTTCTCTATTGGTAGACCGGTCACTAGTATGACTAGTGATTACGGAGTATTTTCGATTGCTATGCGATGGTCCACATATGTAGTAGATCAACAGCACTGTACATACAAGGCTGTGTCACTATATCGTGAACAATTTGATACATTAGAGTATAGCGAGTAATAATTTAATTATTTAATAAAAAATATTTAATTTATTATCGTTATCATTGATACATGGTCATTAAATAGGTGATCTGGATACCTTATACAATTAAAGAGGATGATCCAGAAATAAAAAGATTCTCATATTTTTTGAGCATGCATAGATCGTATATTATATACGATCGATCTACAAGGTATAACCCAACAGACCGTGTTCTTCGTCAGTTCAGGATGAGACAAATAATTTCGGCTGATCCACCAACAATCACTTATGCTACATCCAACGCAATGAGTAGAATCAATACTATGATCGATTCTTGGAACATTCGAATGACCAATTTTAGTTTGATTGACATGTCTCCGATGATCCAATCTCCAAATGAGTGTAAGTCCTCTTACTCATATTTTTTTTTGCTTGATTAACTAAAAATAGCTTCTAACATATTAAGTAACATGTGTTAAATATTTTTTTGCGCAAATATGGGTGATTACAGTTATAGGAAATGGTAGGGTTCCCCTTTGTCACGACTCGCACCCACTGTGAGGGTACAAGCACGTAACAACGCCCAGCCTACACCGCAGAGTCGGCGGTAGAACGCTGTTCTAGGTCACTATCTAACCAACAAATCACGTAATTATATAATGTACTTGTCAAAATATCAACTCCGAACGGAGGACAAGTATAGATATAATGTAATCTCAAACACAGTCTAAGCACGATATGATAACACAGAAGATTATAACTAAGACTAAATAACGGCAATAAAACCAACTACTAAATACTATAATCTCAGACAATCTCAAACTACATATCTCAACTTATTTACAACTCAAGTTCTAAAGCATGAAAGCTAAAACAAGACAACTAGCTAATCTTCCGATCACTCCTGAGTATCGGGGCCATAGGTAGCTAAGCCATCTCCTGGTCCATAATATGTAGGGCATGTATCCTCAGGGCAATCATCTGTAAAATTTTCAACAGGTCCAATCAGGACAGGAACGAGTACAGCTCATCAAAAAAATCCAAGTAAATGACAGAGAACTATAAACAGTTATAGACAGTTATAGACAGTTGTATTGATTGAACATGGCAGTTTATATTCAGGTAATGGTGTAAAGAGACAAATAAGGTATAAGAAAAGTAAAGTAACTAAACAAGAGAAGAATCATGGCAATAAAGACTGTAAAATAGAAACTAGCTGAACTAGAGTAACATGGTATAAGTCCAGTCAGTAAATATAGACAAGTGTAACTCCAATGTAAGTCCAGTACAAAATGAATCTAATACAAGATGAATCCAGTACGAGACGATTCCAGTCATAGTGATCAATGATTCCAGGGTGAGTCTAGCCTATACTCTAACAGTGTGTTTTAAAATACCGAGATCGACATGTAAACGACTGTAGGTATCAGGCACATCTCTCACTGATCAGGCGAGAGATGGCTATGCTTCCAGTAGATTCCAGTAGGGAGATTCCAGATTTGGGGTATGTCTACATGTCTTACTCAAGTATTTTCCCTCCCAGCAAGTACAAGTTATTCCAGAATACGACATAAAAATCGAGATGAGTCCAGCCAACATGATAATACCAGCAAGTGATTCTAGGGTGATTCCAGTAGATGATTCCAGTAATAGAAGCCAGACATGATGATACCAGTAATAGAGGCCAGACAATATGGTATGTGTGTCGCATACATGAATCCAGAATATCCATACGTGTTGTAACAGAGAATCACATAGAGCTATCTAGAACTAAAGTACAGTAATTGACAAATAAATAAGAGAACTATCGGAGAATGTACTCACCTGCTACTCTGAAAAGAGTAGTATAATATCAGATACGTGCACCGAAGTCACAATGCCCTAAACAGAGTAATATGGGTTATAATATGTTTAAAATAAGACAAATGATGTTTATGATACAATCTACATAATTTTTAGGCCAATCTAGGTCAAAGTCAACTCTAAGTCAAACCTGGTCAACTGTCTAGGTCAACTAGGTCCAAGTCAAACTTAGTCATGTTAGGTCATACTAGGTCAATTGGTCACATTTAGACTCAATGTTGACTTTTGGTCAACTCTAGACAATCTTGAACTATTGGGTCAAACCTTGGTCAATTCTAGGGTTTGGTCAACTGTTGAGTCAACCAAGTCAACTTTTAAACCATTTGTCAATCTTAAGGTCAACTAACATAGCCTGTAGGGTAAACCTTACTCTAGGCATATATACAATACATAATAACACACTACACTCACATTTATGCATACTTTATATATTACAATCATACACATACATATTTTTATACCACATTACTATTTACCAAGCATATAGAATATATTATATGTACATATAGTGAGATAGAGAGGGGGTACATGTGTTTGTGTGTATGTGTGATACCACAATGGGTTATTTGTGACCAAGTGTGAGAGCCATGTGTGTGTAATAGGTTTTAGGTATTTAGTGAATAAAGTGTCAATGTGAAGACATGATGTGTATGTATCATGGCAAGGGTTAAAAGTATGTGTGAGTGTGATAGGAACTACATTAGTGCAATGTGACTGACAGAAACATATAGAGAATGTGAAATGAACATAGTGTGAACAACCAACATGTGTGTGTGTGTCAAATGGTGTATGTGATGGTACATGTATATTAGGAAATTAGTGATGTGTGTGTGTGTATAGGAGGGCACATTGTTCTCAGTTTTAGGAAGTGTGTCTGTGACAGTTAAGTGCTAGAGTGTGTGTAGAGTGGACATGTAACAGGGAAAATAAATGTGTGTGTGTGTGTGTATGTGAATGGAACATTGAGTGTGTGTGTTGAACATTGAAAAACAATGAACAAAACCCAAATTTTAGGTGGTTAGGAACTAGTGTTCTCAGGAATTGAGTTGTGTGTGTGAACTCAGGATTTTGCAATGTGTTAACAGGGAATAGTAGCTAGTATAATGTGTATGGAATAAAATTCAGTGTGATACGATATAAACAGGGAACAATATGGCAGATTCCCATTCACCAATCCCATTCGAAAATCTAAAACCTAACACAATCAATCACCAATCATTTAAACAGTAAACATGTTAATTAATATCAAAATCAGTTTAAAAATAGGGGTTAATGTAGTATGTGATTTCATGAATCTCAGGAAAATTAGAATGACAGTTAACCCATTTAGCCATCAGTTCAAATCAATGCCCAAACACCCAATCGAAATCCCTTTACTCTAGTGTAAGAACCTAATCTATCATGTAAACCAAACTATCAGTAGCTATTACATAAGCTCATGAATTTAACATGGCTAAAAACACTCAAAATCAGTTTTAGAAAGGGGATTTAAAATCAGAAATCATATTGCAGACTGTGTATCAGTCGGTTCAATTTCAGCCCAATCCCACATTCAAAATCCATTACTCTTGCAACCAACCTAATCTAACAAGAAAAACCTATCTAGCTGTGGCTAATACATATGTAGGAATCATTTTGGCAATTAAACATCATTTAAATCGGGTTAAACAGGGAATCCAATCTCAGGATTCAAAACTGAATGTGTGTATCAGTCAACAAAGGGAATATGAATTTCGAAAGCCAAAACATGGTAATAATCCAAATTATTGGTTGGTAAACATTGTGTCTAGTGTATACGTGTCTTAACACTCATTCGTGTCCAAGTAAGTGGACACAATCGTGTCAAAACCAATAAAATATACTATGTCAGAAAACAGTGCAAATGGACCTCGTACGTGCGTGTGGGTCGCCCTAGGACACGACACAGGACGACCCGTGTCTCGTGCTCATGCATGTGGGTTCGCCTAGGATAGGGATAGGTCCTACGGTGATTGTATTGAGTCAGGGTCGTGTCGTGTCTGATTTATAAAGCCGTGTCAGGGCGCATTTTTGTGTGTGCACAGCCCGCACGCGCGACCAGTGCGAGGAGAAGAACTCCTCGCACACTGCACCAAATGGCCTCAAATTTTGGAAGATCCATGTCAGTCAGTGCCCTGACATCCTCCCAAAATTTAGCGTGTCCTCGTGTCCGATACAAGGAGAAATTCAGCCCGAGATGCAGGACAGTGCACGTATCCTCGTGCGCGCGTGTCCAAAACCAAAAACCGACACAAAACGACACAGAAATACCTAACGCCCTTCACAAAAATTAATGTACATATTTAGATCTACAAATTCATGTAATTAGATTTACAAAAATCGAAAATAAATTCCTAAGTGATATTTAATCAAACACCTATACGTACACTATGACACGTATCCGATACGGACACCAAATGGGCACAAAATTGACCCAAACTTCAGGGACAGCTAGGGAACTCCTAAATCTAGCCCTAAATGCAAAAAAAATAAAATATTAGATCAATTTTTATAGTTTTACCTATAGGTGCAAAAAGCTAGAAAGAGCTTCAAATGGGGGGTGTTCTTCTTGATGGCCAAATGCTCCAAATGACAACAAAACTGAGATGATCCTCCAAAAATAGTAGGTAACCAGAAATTAGATCCTAATGCAAAAGACTAGGGTTAAAAAGGAATTAAAATAAATTTATTGAGATTTTTGGAAGGGGAGAAAATACCTTTTCTTCAATTTCTAGGTCAAGCACTAAAAGAGGCAAGAACACCTCAACATGACATTAAATAGGGAGGGGTTCTCCTATGGCTGGTCATGAGTTGAATAATTAGGGTTAGGGTTTTCCTAAATTGGCCCATGGGCTTAAGTCTTGATTAATTAAGTCATGAAGTCATAAGCCATTTCATAAAACCATAAGTCATGACTTAAATTCACTAAACCAAATCCCCTCATTCTAAAACTAATCTCTAATGACTAAAATGGGTTAACTCAAGTTAGACTAGGGTTACCATGGCTAGGGTTAGGTTGTAGGCTAGTCTATAAGTCTCTATAAGTCAAGGCCCAAACTAGGAATCACCAATCCAATAAATAATCAAATAAGTCAAAATGACCAAATTAACCCTAGGCTAAAAATGATAATTAAATATCCCTAATGGCATGGTTAGGCTCTAGGTCAGACAGTCTCTCGGGCTTCACTAGCAGCACATCAAAAGCACAAGTCAAGACTTAAAACAGTTTTTAAATAGTTTAAAAATGATTTAAAAATCACCAAAAATTACAATATGAAATAAATATCAATAATAATAATAATTACAAATTTTCAAAATTACCCTCATCTGAAAAACTGGGTGTTACAATCCTACCTCCCTTAGAAAAAATTTATCCTCGAAATTAAGATGATCGCACCCTTTCTAGGTCAACCCCAAACAATCAAGTTCAAGAGATAATTATGCAAGCAAAATCTTACCAGTCGTGATTCCACGGTCTCGAACAGGGTAGCTACACTATCTAGCAATCACAAGTAATATCCTGGCAGGTACTAATAGAATCACACAACAAGATGGAAAGAAGAACAGGAAGGACAGACTTGCTAACCCGTCACCCGTAGCGTCGGTCTACTCGACTGTCAACGCAAAAGCCCTGTCCTTCTGGGGTGTATCCCTCTGATGGTGCGGGGCACGATGCTACGCTACAGGTGGCCTAACTCCCTCTATCTAATCCATGATACTCAAGTAATATCCATCCTGATATTCCACTCAATTATACTAGGGCACCATCTATATGGTATCTATTCTGCAATCTAATAATCATATCCGTCTATCCAGAACCATGTTACCAGAATCCTCGTCACACCAGTAAGCATGGATGCGATAATCCATAGAGGCCATAACTAATGTACATACCTCTAGAATCATGGTATTTAAAATTTTTGTATTGTCGCTAGCTTGGCTGCGAAAACTTTAAATTTCCATACCCGAGAAATACATCCAAAATCAGACTCTATCTCATCGCCCAGCCAGCTAATATGGCTGTAGAAGACTCTAGATTCCATGACTGAGGCAACCTAGCCCATAATGTTATCTTGGTAGAAAATCAAGCCAACAATGAATACCAAGAATCAAATTCAACGATGAATCAAAGAAGATAGACAGATACTGTCAGAATCGAATTTCGAGATAGTTTATAATGAGATTCTCAAGGGTCATCCCAGGAATCTTCTCAAGTAGTCCTAACTGTGATTGAGTACCCTCTCAACTAAGCTTATTCTTGGGTTTCTATCGCAGGCGCGTAGCAGTATAACTAATCATTGCACTACCACGATATCGCACTAATACGACTCTCGACCTGCATGGGCTACCACTAAAAATGTGTCACGATCCGCACCCACTGTGAGGATACGAGCACGTAACAACGCTCAGCCTACGCCACAGAGTTGGCGGTAGAACGCTGTTCTAGGTTACTATCTAACCAACAAATCACGCAATTATATAATGTACTTGTCAAATTATCAACTCTGAACGGAGGACAAGTATAGATATAATGTAATCTCAATCACAGTCTAAGCACGATATGATAACACAGAAGATTATAACTAAGACTAAATAACAGCAATAAAACCAACTACTAAATACTATAATCTCAGACAATCTCAAACTACATATCTCAACTTATTTACAACTCAAGTTCTAAAGCATGAAAACTAAAACAAGATAACTAGCTAATCTTCCGATCACTCTTGAGTGTCGGGGCCATAGGTAGCTAAGCCATCTCCTGGTCCATAATATGTAGGGCATGTGTCCTCAGGGCAATCATCTGTAAAATTTTCAACAGGTCCAATCAGGACAGGAACGAGTATAACTCATCAAGAAAACCCAAGTAAATGACAGAGAACTATAAATAGTTATAGACAATTGTATTGATTGAACATGGCAGTTTATATTCAGGTAATGGTGTAGAGAGACAGATAAGGTACAAAAAAAGTAAAGTAACTAAACAAGAGAAGAATCATGGCAATAAAGATTGTAAAATAGAAACTAGCTGAACTAGAGTAACATGGTATAAGTCCAGTCAGTAAATGTAGACAAGTGTAACTCCAACGTAAGTCCAGTACAAGACGAATCTAATACAAGATGAATTCAGTACGAGACGATTCCAGTCATAGTGATCAATGATTCCAGGGTGAGTCCAGTCTATACTCTAACAGTGTGTTTTAAAATACCAAGATCGACATGTAAACGGCTGTAGGTATCAGGCACATCTCTCACTGATCAGGTGAGAGATGGCTATGCTTCCAGTAGTGTAACGTCCCAGTCCTAAATACTTGAGACTAGATACATATCATGCCAGCTGTAATCATACGAGTAAATATACGGCTCGTATGTATACATAAGCTGTAAAATATAGAAAGCCAAGACTCTAAATCTCATCAACAAAGATAAATAATAATATAAAAGCAACTTTGAGTTTGTCATGTATACAATCGTTGGGCGGAGACAAATCCACTACCAACTAATTTAAATAAGGAAAAATTATACAAGATAATGATTGGTCGAGCGAAGGAGATGACGATCCAAAAAGCAACATCTCGAAGAATAGAGCGCAAGTCATGGCCTTAGCTAGAGCACCTGCAAAAATCACAAGACACACCTGGAGAGATAACCAGGTCCTCAGATGGACGTAACAAGACACATAATATTATGCCAATAAACTGAATAATAAAGCTCAACAGAAAAGTATGCATGAGTAAAGGTTTCTAACCATTCTATGTGATATGCATTTTGAGGACAACGTTCTACGCAGGGGTTGTAGGCTCAGCAGAGTAAATAAAGAGTGGCAGTAAGTAGCGCTCATCCGAGTCACTATCGGCCTTGGGCAGAATGTAGTGCTCAAAAGAGTCACCCTCGGCCCAAAATGTGTGTAAAAATAAAATGTAGCCCCTACGCTAATAACTGTCCCCTCCCCCCAATGATACTATCCATGCGTCATCTCCACGACACTGTTTAATCCTTAATAACTGCCAAGTCTTCTACACAAATCTATTAGCAGTTATATCCTAACACACGGCCTATACGCACCAATGATCAGTCAGCACGCAAGTCCGTATCTATATGCGACTCACAACTCACACACAATCCGTGGCATATCGTGACAGTTTATGAGATGCACTAAACATACTGTGGTCTCTTAACTCTAAGCCAATTGCATAAAGTATAATAATTTGCATCTATGTATATTTTGAAAGCACAACATAAAAAAATATGCATGATATTGAGCAAGAAATTAAACAGTAAAGGCAAGGTGTCTTGCCTGATTCCGTGTTGTAAATATGAAACGCCGCTCCCGCATCCGCGCCTCCGGAATCCGACGTTCCTAGATAATTAATTAACTAAATTAAGTCACTACTTATGAAACTTACGATACGACTTAATTAGTCAAAGTAATGTGTTAAAATTATATTCAATCTCTCATGGAACCATTTAGATCCATACAATCACACACAGGTTCCACGAGACATCGAAACACAGTTTTAGGATTTCTAACTTTTAATAGTCAGTTATGCCCCTACTTCAATAACATACTTAAAAATTATATAAAAATCATAAAAATAATATTTAAAATAATTTTCTACAGATTTATCTCTAAAATTTTGGAATTAATATTTCTAAAGACATTTATGACTAGTTGATTAATAAGTCAGCTAGTCTACCCGAAACTCGCCCGGAACATAGTTAATGACTCAAAATTGCTAAAATAACCAAAAATATATTTTAAACAGAAATAAAATAATTTATTTCATAGAATAATATCAGAGGTATAAGGGTTGAGTTATACTACAAGTTTGGGACATTCTAGGTCAGTCGGTTACCCGAAATTAGCTAGTTTTGACCTACAATTTTCTCGACCAGATTTGAGTTGCTAAAATCATGAAAAAATACTTAAAAATACTAATTTATGAATATGAACATACATAAAATTTAGTTTTGAAAATAGACACCAATAACTAATAGTTCCTTTACAATGGGGTTAATTTGGTCCTACTGACACATGAATATTACGCATATATTTCATGAAACCTATATGGATGATTATACCTAACAAAATTTATCAAAATATAATTTCTACAGAATTAATAACATATTTTCTACAAAATTTAGCAAAGGTTTTTAGAAGAAAAGATTTGGGTTTTTACCAAAGATCCTCGCTAGAAAGGTTGATGATGACTTCTCTTCACTAAAGCTCCAATCTTTTCTGCTATCCTCGCTTGCTAATCCTCTCTTGGTGAGTATGGGAGATTTGATAATGGCTATAGAGGATTGGATGGGGGAGATGGAGTTTTTAGGGTTTGTTTTGAGGGATTTCGGGGATGTATGGTGGAGGAGATGAGTTTTTGTGAAGGATGGAGAGATGTGCAATGGAGGAGATGGAGGGAGGGGTTTTGGTCGGCCAGAGGTGAGGGAGAGAAAGATTTGAATTTGGTTAAGGTTTGGGATAAGTTGGTATATTTAAACATATCCTTAAATGAATTTTAAGCAATCTAGGATTTAAATCCTATTTAATTCGATGCATTAGGCCATGGGGGGTTGCTTGGCCGAAATTATCATGGTGGGGGTCCACTTGGCATGATTTAGTTGTTTGGTGAGTTGGCAAGTTGATTGGATTGTGGATTTAAAAAGGAGTTTCCTAATATATAACTATTTAATTCTATCTACGTAATTATACTACAAAATCTGAATTAAATACAAATAAATGTAATTATTAATATTTATTAATGTCCAACATGCCTACATAGGGTTGGATTTGGCTTGGAAGATGTTTGGGAAGGTTTGGTGCAACCGGGTCTCCTAAAAAGTCATAAAGGTTTTCTTAACTAATTAATTAAATAAAAATATAACTTGTGCCATAATTTGAATGGTTAACATGCAAGAGATTACAATATGACCATGGCATTCCTAACATGGCTAGCATACTAGTTAAAGCACCCGACTATGCTAGGCATTCCATACTTTATAGTCGTCTTGCATATTCAAACTCAACCATGGCTATAGTCCTTTTATATAATATAAATAAGATAAAAATAAATTAGAATTAAATAAAACCCAAAAATAATTTAAATATTTCTTTAAATTATAAGAGGGTTTACATCCTACCCAACTTATGACAATTTCGTCCTCGAAATTAAAAATAATCATAATATCAAGAATTACGAGATTCTATACGGAGGGAGAGTAGGTACGTCAAATCTTAGCTCAATTTTTGAAAGGATGGACGGGTGGTTGTCATAGGATCCCAATTGACCTCATATTCTACAAGATGGGTTATGCTTCCTTCCAGACTCTACCCAACTTATAGAAGTTGGCCACCTATAAAGATCGTCGTCATTACAAGACCTTGAGGAGGACAATTTCTAGGGAGGGGCACAAGAATAATGGACACTTCTGACCACAGTCTTAGATTTTAAGTGAGCCTCGATAACACTATAACGTTATTGGTCAATAACAACTATAAAAAAGTTACTATAATCAAACATTGTCATTCTAGGGGTCGTGCTTCTGACAAGCTGGTAGCGACCTCTTGTTGGAATATACTAAGGTGTGTCGGTTCAGAAGGATTCATTCTACGTCTAACATGGGAAACTAAGAAGTGAGCTTGAAAATTTAGGGAAGAAGAATTTATGGCCAAGTGATGAGAATCGATGATAATTAAAGAACCCAGGCTATATAATATAATTAGGCAAGTGTTTTGAAAACTCTAAGTCAAAATGACTAATATGTGTGGGCTGATGTTTGGTGTTGTATAGGAGGTATGCGCTTGCTTGTTGGAAGGCATACGTCATAGGTGTGCGTCTTACATCGATCTTGAGTATTCAGTTTAGTTAAGGGAATGGGTCGATATTTGTATGGATGAAATCGAATAGGTCGAATTTGGGTCTCTATGGTTTGTTTTGAGGAAACAATGTGTCATACACGTGGTGTAATTTTCAAATGGAGCACTAGAAAGTTCGTTTGCGTGGGACATGTATGTCATATGAGTAGCATGACTAGTCTAGTTCGTGAGTATGAACTTTGTCGAAATAAAAAGGCTAGCGTTGTGCTTCAGTTATCAAAATCACTATCGAGGGTATCACATGATATGAATATGGGTCGACGTTATAAACCATTGAATTATTAGTCTAATTGGAACCAATCATTTCCAACCACTTGTTAATTCCAAAATCTTATGTTCCTTAGAAAGGCTTGCGATCTATTTGCCTCAAAAAAATTTTGCTTTTGATTTAAACAAAAAATGATTCTATGAGTGACTTGAAGAATTTATGTTACAATATGTTACCGTAGTTATCTAAACGCACGAGCAAAGGGATATAAAATGCAAAATAAAAGATCGTTTCATAAATTCCATACAGAGAAAGAACGGTCACGATTGTAATCCCATTCTAAGAGGTAGAGTATAATAAGTTCAATGTTCTACCCAACTTATAGATGTTGGTTAATCGGGGAAAGCACAGTAATAGGGCTTCTAAGAAGGTCAAATTTCAAGGAGGTATAAAAAGTATGAGGTATTTTCAATCATAGTTACAGACTCTATAGGAAGTCTAGGTATTATCTATTTAATATGGCCCATATATTAATTATGTTTGGTCAAGACGGTATGAGAGATCTTGGTCAAGTATATCCGGAAGCAAGTTGGTACCAAGAGATGCATAACATAGGCTACAAAGAGATGCAGTTATGAAATCTATGTAAGAAGAATTAGTGAGCCAAGAGGTTGGACCTACATAATAGGGGTGAGCGCCTATTTCATCAAGTTTGGTTTTATAGTCCCAATATGGCGATGGGCTATGATGGGTTTAACTGAGTCAATAGGTTCCCTAATTGGACTTTAATCTTTGATTGCATGACTTTAGATTTTAATTTATAGTGGCTGGACAAAATTTTGTAGAATTTTAAACCATCCCTATTAGGTTAGGGTAATTTAGAATAGGTTCAAATTCAAATGGTTGGGCAAATTTCTCGTTGGGTCGGTAGAATAGGTTCTGTAAGTCGTGAGATGCGCCTTCCATGAATTTTGTGTTTAAGTAGCACACAAGGCCTCTATTGAGTGGCACACTAGTGGCATGTGCGTAGAGGGCTTCGAGTAGATCACAACCATATATTGGACCAAAACATTTGAGTCAAGGTTGGATCTCTAACTGCAGTCCGAAAGTACATCGGTGTTATGGTAAAGGCTATCGCTAGTCCCTTTAGACCTGAAAGTCGTATCATAATAATAGAGTCCAAGGAGATGTGTTTGTGCGGGACATGATATGTCTACTTGAAGGTGGA
The DNA here is from genome assembly GCA_029216955.1 of Iris pallida. NCBI lineage: Eukaryota > Viridiplantae > Streptophyta > Magnoliopsida > Asparagales > Iridaceae > Iris > Iris pallida. The sequence continues at coordinate 41,296,206 of JANAVB010006599.1, forward strand.
CTCGTTTAAGTTTTGCATATAAATTTTGTTGGAAGGTAACAGCTAGTATTACACTTCAAATATCAAAGTCACGGTAAGGGACACCAAAAGATCTAAAAGAAAGTGGGAGTTTACGAGTCACTAATTTATCATCCTAGTGAGAACCAATTTACCTCAATCAATCAGTGATCCCCAAATTCCTAAAAGTAAGAATGGCTTACAATCTATTCACTCTAGAGACTAGGATATAGTTTTATGAATGATGAGGTTAGGAATATTTGAGTCGCGATATCGTACCATGACATTTGGTAATAATAAGTCACGATGTGATCGATAACATGATAGGGTAGTTGTGAATCAGTTTCGAGGATTGTACCCCAAGTCCTAATAAATGGAAATAATCGCGTACAGTGGTACCTGAGTCGATAAGATGGAATGACCCGCTTGTACATGGTATACGAGAGTCTATCAGTGGAATAACGAACTCTAAAGCACGTCATGGGAAAGATCCCTAACTACTAAGTCGTGAATTTCTATTTGTGTCAAACCTGCCAGACTATAGTCACAAGCGTTCTAGAGGTACTAAATGTAGTGCTCATGCATTACTTGTTGATTACTAATACAACATAATGATGGGGCATCATGCTACAAATTTTGGCTAAACTGGTGAATGTGTTGTTCTAATATTATGTCACTTCTTTGATAATAAAATTTTGTACCTAGAGTAATATCTGCTGAATATCTAATCTTGGAATGGGTGTCTACCATGGTCCTTACAATGCTTGTCCTTATTTTGGTCTATTCTTCTTTGTTTAAACTGTGGGGGCCTAGTCAAGTAAGGTTTGAGTTAAGGCATACGGGTTGCTAGTTAAGCCAAAAATCAAGATGAATATTTGGAGACTCATAATAAATGATTCCTAGAGATTAAATAGTCTCATAGGTGTGTGGTTTACCCAAGGGTAAGATCTTACTCATCTTTCAAGCTCAAATGACTAGAAGGTTACGATATTACTATTAGGGTCGAGGGAATGACGAGCAACTTTAGGCAAGATTGTAGTTATATGGCTTGGCCGATGGTTGCTATACTTGTACATATAACTACCATGGCCATGGGGATACTCTGTATTTATCTATCAAATACGAGCGTTCGTCCTTCCAATCAATGAAAGACAAAAGCAATAAAGAGTTCAAGAAAGATGTCATTGAATACAGTTACGTAATTCAAAGGCGAATGTGTAATTCAAGAAGAATTGTCAATGCAGTCGCGGATGAGATCCTAGATACCTCTATATCTCAATCCACGTGGGATAATCATATGAAGAGCGAACCAAGTGCACTATGGTTGATCAGACCATAATACATTGATTCTAATTAGACGATATGCTTGTGGGCGTCCCCAGTATACATATGTCCTGAACAAGCTCGACAAAGAATAAGCTTGCAAAACTAGGCTATAAATAGCGTCATTATTTATGGTAGTTTAAAGTATAAGTACGGGAGAATACGTTGAAAGCAGTAATAAATAGTTCGAGTTTCACAAGGATCTAAGTCTTATCCGGTGTGCTTGCATATACAGTCGTCCTACTTGTTCTTGTATCATGCCTTAGTTGACCAATGGGTATGGGCTACAAAATCTCTATATTCTAGGTAAACATCTCTCCTACACTAGCATATATTCATTATCATTCTGTTACACTTTAATACTAGGTTAAAAGGATACGGGTGGTAGGTTGTAGTCATACTACTCAACTTATGAAGTCAACTAATGGAGTAATTGAGGAATATAACATGTATACTCGTATGAGTTATCTCCTAACCTCTCTATTCAGCACGAAAGAAGATAAGATTTCACTACCAAAATAAGTCATATTACTGACGTAATTTACGACGTTTCCCGAAAACGTCGCAGATAAAAAATAATTTACCGACGTTTTTTTATGACGTCGCAAGACGTCACTACTAGCGACGTTCAGCGACGTTCAGCGTCGTATAGTAACTACGTTTGCGTATTGAAAAACTCACATCGCGGATATGTCGGTGAACGTCGCTAATATTATTGATATTAGCGACGTTTGGCGACGTTTTTACTATGGCGTCGTTAATATCAATAAAGTTACGACGGTTACCGACGCCCTTATGTTACGTCGCTAATGTGCGAATATAGGTCAGTTTCGATTTTACTTCCCCCCATTTCCCCCCCCCCCCAATATTTTCCTTCCCCCCATTTTCCCCCCCTGTCCCCTCGACCCCCGTCCGACCGCGCCCTCGGCGACCCCCACCGACCGCCGCGAGCACCGACCCCGTCCAGCCTCCTCCTCCACCGCCTCTCCGACCTCCTCCTCCTCCTCCTCCTCCTCCTCTTCCTCCTCCTCCTCCTCCTCCTCCTTCCCGGCAGCCCCCGCCGAACCCGACCCCCTACCGTCGCCGTTCGCCAGAGCACCTCCTCCTCCTCCTCCTCCTTCCCGGCAGCCCCCGCCGAACCCGACCCCCTACCGCCGTCGTTCGCCAGAGCACCTCCACCGCCGTCGTTCGCCAGAGCACCTCCACCGCCGCTCCTCCTCATACTCCTTCCCGGCAGCCACCTCCACCGCCGCTCCCCCTCGCCGTCGTCGCTCCCCCTCGCCGTGACGGTCAGGTAAACCCTAACCCTAACCGGTTGTATACCTTACAGATTTGGGCTATCTATATATAGATATGTGTTGATTTAAAGGAACAAATGGAAGAGAGGGTTAGATGTTAGTGAGTATATTATACATATTGCTATAAATGTGTGTGAATGCAAGTAGATAGTTAGAGCATCTCCAACCCTATTGTGACTTTGGAAAAAAGTTGTTGCCACATAGGAATGACAAAATTTTATTCAAAAGTTCTTCTCCAATGCAATTGTCAAGTCAATTGTGAAGCTTATGTGGCAAAAATTAAACAAGACATTGTGAAGTTGGTTGTCTAGTTCTAGACAATGCACTTGACAATGTCTTGTTCTCCATGTCATCAATTATGAATAAAAAAATATTAGGAAAAAGAAAGAATATGAGTAGTTGTCTTGAAAGTTGGAAAAGAAGTAAATATCTTAATACTTTATCTTCCAAGTTGAAAAAAGTAAACATTTTGCATTGGAGAAGATTTTCTTACTTCATTGTCATTTGTCAATATAATCTTGCCACCTAGACAAGACATTGTCTTGTGCCTAATGCCACATATGATTCACAACATATAACAAGACAATAGGGTTGGAGATGCTCTTAGAGTATGGTGGGTAACAGTTGAGTTATAGAGTAGGTAATGGATTAGAGTATAGGTATATGGCTAATGAGATGCTACACTATGTAATGTGTTTGAGAGTCCTTGTAAGGGATATATGTTTAGACTATAGACATTGGGTATATATACCTTGATATGTATATATGATATAGTATTATGGTATCCTAGGATATCCTAGTTATATTGGCCTATAGTTAGTTATGAGTTAGTATATCATAGAATTGACTTAATAGTCTAAGTGACCTTGTTGACTAGTCTAGGTTTGACCAAACCCTAGATTTTGACTTAGTTTGACCAGAAAGTTAACCCATATTCAGTCAAACCCTAGATTTTGACTTAGTATATGGTTACTAGATCCTAGTGTAGAGTAGTATGTAGAGGAGTATGGCTACTAGTGATATATAGATATGTAGGTCCATGTGTATCTGTATCGGACTATCGCTATCGGTATCGAACTATCGCTATCGGTATCGGACTATCGCTATCGGTATCGAACTATCGGTATCGATCGAACTATCGATATCGGACTATCGCTATCGGTATCGGACTATCGCTATCAGTATCCAATGCCATAGAAGCCATCAGTTTGTTGACCTTCCTCTATGGCATTGGAATATACTCATATAGGAATGAACTTGAACTGATGGGTGTTGTAGTCGATTTCAGCGAAGGATCATCCTTTGTAGCATCTGGACTTCAGTTGCCAGCAGAGCCAGGAGATGTTACGGCGGAAACTGCTCTCATGTTACTTCTCCTCCTCCACCATGGCTCTGGACCCATCTGCTCCTCCCTTCTTCTCATTCGACTATCTCGGCCTCCTATTCGGCCTACAATTCCGATATGCGTTTGATACGGTCTACCTAACCTATATACTGATACTAATCTGATACTCTCTGATATTAAGTACATCCGGCTTACTAGCTAGCGGATCCACCAGTTACATGATTATATACTAATTATGTTTAGTTTGTCTTACGATACAGATTTTCACTTGCATGTATAAAGTATGCATGTATAATAGTAGGTAATGATATACAAAACTGAAAAGTTAAATGCAATGCATGAATGAATGGATGAAAAGATAAATGCAATCCATCGGAAAAGCTTTGACACTTGCATATCATTCACTACCTTGATGTATCTATCTTACAGAATTATGGAGCTGAATTACTATCTGCGGAATCGTACTTGGATGTACAACCGTCATCCTGATGACATGTACGGTGTGTGGGATGAATTCATAGAGGGTGTACACCAGTTCCTGCAGTTTGCCAAGGCGTTCCCTCAGTACATGGACGGTACCAAAATTAAGTGTCCGTGTGTGAGATGTCGCAACTTGAAATATCATCCAGAAGTGGATGTCACGTATTATTTGTACTCGAAGGGTTTCATGCCGAATTACTATCAGTGGAGCGAGCACGGAGAACTTGTGTCTTTAGCATCGGAGTACGAGCCTTATATGGATGTCCACAACAACGCTCCTTATGACGATGGGTTGGTGAACATGGTTTTTGACGCGGCCGGGCCTAGTTTCGATCCAGATGATCATGATGCACCTGAGGAGGCACCGAACCCCGATGCTGCACAGTTCATGGAGTTGCTGGAGAATGCAAGGACTCCATTATATCCTGGTTGTGAGGATCATTCACCGTTGGAGGTGGTTACAAGATTGTTGAGCATCAAGTCCGATTTTAACATGTCGTAAGATTGCTACAACCGTATTATGGAGTTGCTTATAGAAATATTGCCTGAGGGTGCGAAGTTGCCTAAAGACTTCTATCGGTCTAAGAGGATGGTTAGATCGCTCTGGATGGGATATGAAAAAATCGATGCATGTCGCAACGGGTGCATGTTGTACTACAAAGACGACAAGGATGAAGACGCCTGCAGATTTTGTGGTGTCGATCGCTACAAGGCCTGTGGTAGAGGAAAGTCTGTCGGTACCAGGAAGCCTACCTCTTCGATGCACTACTTGCCGTTGACGCCGCGTTTGCAGCGGTTGTTTATGGTGAAGGAAACTGCAGAAAACATGAGTTGGCATAAGCGGGAACATACCGAAGGAGTATTGGATCACCCATCTGATGGAGAAGCATGGAAGCACTTTGATCGAGAGTATCCAGATTTTGCTTCTGATCCGCGTAATGTTAGATTGGGTCTCTGCTCTGACAGTTTTACCCCATTCGGACTTTCGGGATCCCAGTATTCGTGTTGGCCTGTGATCGTCACCCCGTACAATCTACCGCCTTGGATGTGCATGAAGACTCCATATATGTTCCTCACCGTTATTATCCCAGGTCCGAACAATCCGAAAAGGAACATCGATGTTTATTTACAGCCATTGATTGATGAGTTGAATCAGCTGTGGGAAGTAGGTTCCAACACGTACGATGTATCTAGAAAACAAAATTTCCAGATGCGGGCAGCACTTATGTGGACCATCAACGACTTTTCGGCCTATGGAATGTTATCTGGATGGAGCACGCATGGTCGTCTTTCATATCCGTGTTGCATGGACGACACTAAGGCTTTCCGTTTGAAACACGGAGGCAAACCGTGCTTCTTCGATTGTCATCGACAATTCCTGCCGAAGGATCATCCGTACCGGAGGAACAGGAATGCTTTTCGTGCTGGCGTTGTAGAGAAGGGTGATCCACCGACAAGGTGGTGCGGAGCAACGATATGGGAGGAGGTTAGAGATTTACCAAGTGCTATTGAGCAGCCTGCTACGGGCTACAAGTGTGACGGATTTGGTCGCACTCATAACTGGACGAAGAGGAGTATATTCTGGGATCTGCCATACTGGAGCACCAATCTGATTAGACATAACCTTGATGTCATGCATATCGAGAAAAATGTGTTTGACAACATAATTAATACTGTAATGGACGTAAAGGGGAAGACGAAAGACAATCCTAAGGCTAGATTGGACTTGAAAGAAATATGTAGACGTCCTGCATTGCATTTGATAGAGGACGGGAATGGAAAGTTGAAGCAGCCTAAGGCAATTTTCTCACTGGAGAAGGAGGATAAAGTGAGGCTTTGTAGGTGGATTCAAGGTCTGAAATTTCCAGATGGATATGTTTCAAACTTGAGAAGATGCGTCGACCTCAAGGAGAACAAACTGACAGGTATGAAGAGCCATGATTGTCACGTATTCATAGAGCGGTTAATTCCGATTGCATTTCGGGAATTCTTACCGCAGGCAGTTTGGGATCCATTGACGGAGCTTAGCATATTCTTCAGGGACCTTTGTTCTAAGAAATTGCTCGTTGATCGTCTAGAAAAGCAAGAAAAGGACATTGCGGTAACACTGTGCAAGCTAGAGAGGATGTTTCCTTCTGGATTCTTCGACTCTATGGAGCATTTGCCGATTCATCTTTCCTACGAGGCACGTGTTGGTGGACCCGTCGAATATCGATGGATGTACCCGTTCGAGCGACATTTGAATCACCTAAAAAGAAAGGTAAAAAATAAGGCTCGGGTCGAGGGTTCTATTTGTGAAGCCTATATTCTCGAAGAGATTACAAATTTCTGCTCCTCCTATTTCAAACCTCATGTTGCTACGAATAGAACGAGGGCTCCGAGAAACGACGACGGATATCAAGAATTTAATGATGGAATACTGAAAGTATTCAATGCGTCCGGAAAGCCTTCGGAGAAAATGAAGAAGAGATATTTGAATGACGAAGAGCTAAGGGCTGCTCAGTTGTATGTATTACTCAATTGCGACGAGGATGAAGTGGAGAAGCTAGAGGGGTAAGTAAGGAATGATGAGTTTACGTCATCTCAATGTAATAGTATAAGCTAATATTATTGTACTAATCGTTCTAATGCTTCGTTGTTTTCCAGCACATATAATGATGAGTTGAGGCTGGTTAGACCCTACCAAACAGACGAAGCATTAGAACAAGAAATGAGACGTCATTTTCCTTCTTGGTTGAGCGAATATGTAAGCAGCTCGGTAATATTTACTGGCCTCTTCTAATGCAACTGCGCAATAAATAACTTATTATCTCTTCTTTGATATTCAGGTCGATCGTCTAATTTCACCCGAGATTGAAATAATTAGAACTCTTGCCAAGGGACCAATTACTTTTGTTAAAACATGGCCAAGTTATTGTGTCAATGGCTTTCGGTTCAAGTCGATAAATGCTCCGATCAGAGACAGCTTCCTGGATCTTGATTCCACGAAGAACAGTTGTTTGTGTATCAAGTCTTCGAACTAGAAAGACGTCGATCCAGGAAATGATTTCTTTGGCATCTTGCGAGAGATTGTGGAGTTGTCATATAATTATGGCAGAGAACCTGCAAAGATCGTGTTGTTCAAGTGTGAATGGTTCGATCCGATTGAAAATCAAGGCTGGAAAATTGACAAGCATGGTCTTGTGGATATAAACTACAAGCGTAGATATCAAGGCTACGAACCGTTTTTCCTAGCAACTCAGGCTCAGCTCGTGTACTTCACAGCTTATCCGAGACGGGGAGCAACGAAGTCTGACTGGTGGGCAGTATGCAAGACTAAAGCTAGAGATACTTTTGATGTTGATGAAAAAGCTTACCAGGAGGACGAGCTACCTCCTGTAACCAATATTGTCGATGTGGACTCCACGGAAGTTACGCATTACACGACACATAATGTAGAAGATGTAGAATTATCCGAAGAGGAAGACGAAGCCGACGAAGGTGAAGACGAAAGTGAAGATGAGGAGGAAGAGGAAGATGAGGTCGAGGAAGACGAACAAGATGATTATTCTGAAGATGATTGAGAGAGATATACTTATCTGAACTTAGATGTTTCTTCTAGAATATATTATCTGGACTTAGATGTTTATTGTAGAATGTATCATCATATGTTACCTTGGTTATTATCTTTGTTGTACTGTCATATTTCTAGTCTCTATTATTTGTTGTACTTTCATATTTCTAGTCTCTATTATTTGTTGTACTTTAATATTTCTAGTCTCTATTATTTCTTGTACTATCATATATTGTTATCAGGTATGGCAGGTCGTCGCGGAGCATTACGAGGGACACGACGAGGACATGATCCTCCAGTACTTCCTACAGGTACTGCTAGAGGACGGAGTTTTCCTTCGGTACCTCCTACTAGTACCGGCTCTGGATCTTCGTCGCCGATTACTCCTCCATATCGGACAGTAGCTGGGCCTGCTGGGACGACATCACGTGGCATATCTCCTGGGACGAGTAGTTCCAGGCCTGTTGAGAGTGCTCGCCCGTCTAGCGTTCCTGATGCTGATACGACGATGGAGACGGATGAGCAGATGGCGGAGGCTACGCCGACGGCCGAGGAGGATGCGCCGACGGCCGACCAGCATCATGAAGATGATGCGTGCGCACCTCCGGAGGAGGGGAGGACGGAGATCTGGGCCGACGGTACAAAGTAGGTATTTTGGTTTATGGTTTTTTTTCTGTTTTTATCATAAATTAGCTTTTTTCATGAATATAATATGTCTGTATAGATATCGTCCTCCAGGGGTACAGAGACGCCTAGGCGATATGCTGAGGCATAATTATGGTGGTCCCTGGATTAACTACTCTGATGCTCCAGACGAAAGGAAGAACTACTGGTTTACGCGCTTCAAGGTTAAAATAGATTTGTTTTTAACATGAATCATTTAATTTATGCATATTATATATAACTGATAAATATTTGGTTTCGTACTGTTCTAGGATATGTTTTACTATCCACCGCACCGGGCCGAGCTGATCGAGGGGATGTTTCCTTCCGTCGCTGCTAAGCTGATCCGCGACTCTATTAATGATCAGAAGGAACGTGATCGTGCCGGAAAGCCGATCAAAGGTTGGATCACCCCTGATCAGTAGAATGCGATGAAGGCTCGATTCAACGAGCCAAGGTACAAGAAGAAGTCGGAGAAGGCTAAGGCGGCTAGGCAACATGCCTCGAAGTGGTGCGGTGGGTAGATGACGAAACATTTCCGTCGTCTGGTATGTCTTTCGCTTTTAGAAATATTATTTTAATGCAAATCCGATAAATTATTACTAAGATAATATATTTAATTACAGGTAAGAAAGGTCGGTAACGCCGACATGGTGACCGTCTTCCTGGCCACCCATCGGAAGGGCGGAGTCCTTATTGACGAGAGGGCCGAGCAGACCTATGTAAGTATTACAATACGTTATCTTAATTTAATACTTCGTGTCAATTTTAATATAACTTAGTAAATATGATGCAAATAAATATTCATGAAGTTAGTAAAAATAAGTACATTAATTAGAAATTAGAAATCATAGAGTACTATCCATACTTTCTAGGCCGAGTATCAGAGGCTGCGGGAACGGGCGACTGCTAGTGCACCTGATGCAGGAGTGGCCGGTACTTCCTCGCAGCCCACTCAAGCTCCGTCGGCGGACGAGCTGTGGATGACCGCCGCTGGTGGCCTCCATAGAGGTACGTACTACGGTACGGGATCCTATGGCACCCTAGTTGCGACCCAGTCCTCTAGGACATCTCCTGCTAGTGTGCATGGTCCACAGCCGTCCCAGGAGTCTGCCCGAGTCCACCAGATGATGGAGTCTCTCCGTGACGACCTGCTACGACGGATCGAGCAGCAGTCTCAGTACCCTACGGACGATCCTGCGCTGATAGCACGATTGGATGCGCTCGACCGCACCATTATGGGGCTCGTGGAGACGACTGAGAGGACAGAGCGCACCGTTGGAGGGTTAGAGCGCACGGTGACGGAGTTGCAGACAGGACAGGTGACCATGGCCGAGACGGTGAGATTGGCGCAGGATTCGATGGTCCAGAGCAGTGGTAGAATGTTATCTTTTATGGATTCATACAACCAGCGACTTACAGCGTTGGAGCATGCTGGTACTCTGGGTGCGCCTTCATCGTCGTCGACTCCGCCGCCTCTACCGCCTTCTTCTTCGACACCGACTCCACCGACGTGTACAGCCTGGCGCTCCATCTGTATCGATTTCACTTATGGAGTATGAGGAGTTGTTATCCCTTCGTCGCGGCGGTGCCCCTCCTGCACCAGATCACTAGTAGTCCTAGTTAGGACTTTTGTTTGTGTTTGTATCATCATATATTTGTGACTTATGATTGGATGTTTGGATTTGGATGTTAATTGTATTTGTATCGATTTGACTTGTGACTTGTTTGGATTGGATGTTTGGATTGGATGTTAATTCCTTCGTCGATAAATGTTAATTGTGTTTGGATTGGATGTTAATTAACTTAGATTAAAGCTATATGTGTAGCATCTTGAATTGTGAGTGGGGGTTTGAATGCGCTGTGATTTGGAATTGTGAGTGGGGATTTGAATGTGTACCTATATGTGTAGCATCTTGAATTGTGAGTGGTAATATAGAATCTGTGTTTTATTTTTATTTTTTTTTTTATAATTTTAGCGACGTTTAGCGACGCTTACTGACGTTTATCGACGTCATTTTTCGACGTTTACCGACGACAAGCTGCAAAAAATACATTTTTCCGACGTTTTTCCGACATTTACCGACGACTAACTGCAAAAAAGTACAGGTCTCCGACGCTTTTCCGACGTTTACCGACGACTAGCTGCAAAAAAATGTACAGGTCTCCGACGTTTTTCCGACGTTTAAACGTCGGTGAGTGTCGATATTATCCAGGACCTTTACCGACGTCTAGCGACTACATTCACGTCGCTATATTACCGACGAAACGACGGTAGACGTCGGAAATTATTCCAGGACTTCACCGACGTGTAGCGACTACATATACGTCGCTAATATACCGACGGCACGACGGTAGACGTCGAGAACTCACCGACGTACAGTTACGTCGCTGGATGTCGGTAATTGCGACGTTCAGCGACGTTTTTGTAATCAACGACTAAGGAAACGGCGACAAAACTTAAACGTCGGTAATTGCGTCGGTGCTTCATATTAGCGACGGATTTTATTGTTTTAGCGACGTTTTTGGGCGTCGCTAATACCACTTATTTTGGTAGTGTTTGCAGTGAAAGGAATCAAGCAGAAGGAAGTCAAGATAATCGGACGAGAGTTCGAGATTTGGAATTGAGGGAGGAAGTCAAGCTTGTGGATGAGATTCCTATATCCTAATCCTATATGCAGGTTCACATCGGCACAGTAGCGTAACCGATGTGACAAACTCGACCGGCATGGGCCACCACAAAAATATGTAACGCCCCAGTCCCAAATACTTGAGACTAGATACGTATCATGCCAGCTGTAATCATACGAGTAAATATACGGCTCGTATGTATACATAAGCTATAAAATGTAGAAAGCCAAGACACTAAATCTCATCCACAAAGATAAATAATAATATAAAAGCAACTTTGAGTTTGTCATGTATACAATCTTTGGACGAAGATAAATCTACTACCAACTAATTTAAATAAGGAAAAATTGTACAAGATAATGATTGGTCGAGCGAAGGAGATGACGATCCAAAAAGCAACATCTCGAAGAATAGAGCGCAAGTCATGGCCTTAGCTAGAGCACCTGCAGAAATCACAAGACACACCTGGAGAGATAACCAGGTCCTCAGAGGGACGTAACCAGACACATAATATCATGCCAATAAACTGAATAATAAAGCTTAATAGAAAAGTATGCATGAGTAAAGATTCCTAACCATTCTATGTGATATGTACTTTGAGGACAACGTTCTACGCAGGGGCTGTAGGCTCAGCAGAGTAAATAAAGAGTGGCAGTAAGTAGCGCTCATCCGAGTCACTATCGGCCTTGGGCAGAAGGTAGTGATCATAAGAGTCACCCTCGGCCCAAAATGTGTGTAAAAATAAAATATAGTCCCTACGCTAATAATTGTCCCCTCCCCCCAATGATACTATCCATGCGTCGTCTCCACGACACTATTTAATCCTTAATCACTGCCAAGTCTTCTACACAAATTTATTAGCAGTTATATCCTAACGCATGGCCTGTACGCACCAATGATCAGTTAGCACGCAAGTCCGCATCTATATGCGACTCACAACTCACACACAATCCGTGGCACATCGTGACAGTTTATGAGATGCACTAAACATACGGTGGTCCCTTAACTCTAAGCCAATTGTATAAAGTATAATAATTTGCATCTATATATATTTTGAAAGAACAACATAAAAAAAGCATGCATTATATTGAGCAAGAAATTAAACAGTAAAGGCAAGGTGTCTTGCCTGATTTCGTGCTGTAAATATGAAACGTCGCTCCCGCGTCCACGCCTCCGGAATCCGACGTTCCTAGATAATTAATTAACTAAATTAAGTCACTACTTATGAAACTTATGATACGACTTAATTAGTCAAAGTAATGTGTTAAAATTATATTCAATCTCTCGTGGAACCATTTAGATCCATACAATCACACACAGGTTCCACGAGACATCGAAACACAGTTTTAGGGTTTCTAACTTTTAATAGTCAGTTATGCCCCTACTTCAATAACATACTTTAAAATTATATAAAAATCATAAAAATAATATTTAAAATAATTTTCTACAGATTTATCTCTGAAATTTCAGAATTAATATTTCTAAAGACATTTATGACTAGTTGATTAATAAGTCAGCTAGTCTACCCGAAACTCGCCCGGAACATAGTTAATGACTCAAAATTGCTAAAATAACCAAAAATATATTTTAAACAGAAATAAAATAATTTATTTCATAGAATAATATCAGAGGTACAAGGGTTGAGTTATACTACAAGTTTGGGACATTCTAGGTCAGCCGGTTACCCGAAATTAGCTAGTTTTGACCTACAATTTTTTTGACCAGATTTGAGTTGCTAAAATTATGGAAAAATACTTAAAAATCCTAATTTATGTATATGAACATACATAAAATTCAGTTTTGAAAATAGGCACCAATAACTAATAGTTCCTTTACAATGGGGTTAATTTGATCCTACTGACACATGAATATTACGCATATATTTCATGAAACCTATATGGATGATTATGCCTAACAAAATCTATCAAAATATGATTTTTACAGAATTAATAACATATTTTCTACAAAATTTAGCAAAGGTTTTTAGAAGAAAAGATTTGGGTTTTTACCAAAGATCCTCGCTAGAAAGGGTGATGATGACTTCTCTTCACCAAAGCTCCAATCTTTTCCGCTATCCTTGCTTGGTAATCCTCTCTTAGTGAGTATGGGAGAGTTGATAATGGCTATAGAGGATTGGATGGAGGAGATGGAGTTTTTAGGGTTTGTTTTGAGGGGTTTCGGGGATGTATGGTGGAGGAGATGAGTTTTTGTGAAGGATGGAGAGATGTGCAATGGAGGAGATGATGTATAGATGTTATAGAGAGTTTGTTGATGCTAAAATTATGGAGAGGGAGAGGGGTTTTGGTCGGCCAAAGATGAGGGAGAGAAAGATTTGGATTTGGTTAAGGTTTGGGATAAGTTGATATATTTAAACATATCCTTAAATGAATTTTAAGCAATCTAGGATTTAAATCCTATTTAATTCGATGCATTAGGCCATGGGGGTTGCTTGGCCGAAATTATCATGGTGGGGGTCCACTTGGCATGATTTAGTTGTTTGGTGAGTTGGCAAGTTGATTGGATTGAGGATTTAAAAAGGGGTTTCCTAATATAGAACTATTTAATTCTATCTACGTAATTATACTACAAAATCTGAATTAAATACAAATAAATATAATTATTAATATTTATTAATGCCCAACATGCCTACATAGGGTTGGATTTGGCTTGAAAGATGTTTGGGAAGGTTTGGTGCAACCGGGTCTCCTAAAAACTCATAAAGGTTTTCTTAACTAATTAATTAAATAAAAATATAACTTGTGCCATAATTTGAATTGTTAACATGCAAGAGATTACAATATGACCATGGCATTCCTAACATGGCTAGCATACTAGTTAAAGCACCCGACTACGCTAGGCATGCCATACTTTATAGTCGTCTTGCATATTCAAACTCAACCATGGCTATAGTCCTTTTATATAATATAAATAAGATAAAAATAAATTAGAATTAAATAAAACCCAAAAGTAATTTAAATATTTCGTTAAATTATAAGGGGGTTTACAAGTAGATTCCAGTAGGGAGATTCCATATTTGGGGTATGTCTACATGTCTTACTCAAGTATTTCCCCTCCCAGCAAGTACAAGTGATTCCAGAATACGACACAAAAATCGAGATGAATCCAGCCAACATGATGATACCAGCAAGTGATTCCAGGATGATTCCAGTAGATGATTCCAGTAATAGAAGCCAGACATGATGATACCAGTAATAGAGGCCAGACAATATGGTATGTGTGTCGTATACATGAATCCAGAATATCCATACGTGTTGTAACAGAGAATCACATACAGCTAGTGTCACGACCCGCACCCTGAAGAGGGGCACGAGCACGTGGTTACAACCATCCTACGTCGCAGTATCGGCGGTAGAACGCTATATATAGGGTCTGTAAATACTACGACTAAAACAGATAAAGATACCTGTACAGTATATACTCTCTGAATGGAGGTTACATAGCAATACAGTCTCAATCACATATATCAAACAAAGGTAGATAGCACGGAAAGGAAATATAATAGATGAAGCAGGAAATAGTCCAAGATCCACACAAGTCAGAGCTATACACAAACATCCAGAGTCACAGAAAATATATGTAAGATACTACAAATAGAAAGTGCTAGCTGGCTCGCAGGCCAGGCAAACCTAACTAACTATACTACTCAGGGTGAGCAAAGTCTAGTGGCTCTACCAACAAGCCACGGTCTAAGTCTACTCCGTCAGACTCGACCCCATAGTAGGTCGGGCAATCAGCCTCTGAATCATCTGTAAAATTGTCAACGGTATCCTGTCAGGAAAATGAGCAAGTACAAACACCAACAGCAGTTCCATATGAATTGAAAAATACTATAAGAGACAGTGTAATGAAATATAAGACAAAGATAGGTGAAATACAGGATAAAATCAGCAGGAAATGTATAATACATGTGAGTACTGAATAGGACGATAATATATATGTAGGATTGCTTAGGAACTATTTGGAAGCCGAGTTACAACCCTTAAACCAAATAAGGACCGGGATTGTAACCCTTCTTTCAAACAGGACTTAGTCTCAAATCATGGTACAGTATAAAGGCAGGTAGAGCATGTGAGTAAATGAAATCATAGCATGGTGAGAAGTACAGAAAGTAAAGCTGAACTGGATATAAGATACGACAATTAATGTAAAATGTGATTTGAATTATTAGAGCGATATGTGATCGACTAGGGAGTCATGGTAGGGTTATCCACTTGGCCCGACAATCACATAAAAATCTGAAAGGGTCATGCCGGCCAACCTGGATAACATGGACATGGGGTATCTGCTACGCCCTACGTAAGGTGAGGGTGGCGCTAGCAAAATAGTGACAGGGAGGCTTTGATCACATAACCCCTAATAATTCCCCCATCCCCGAATAGTATCATGGATCCGGACATGGCATATCATGACACGAATTCAAAAGCAGGTGATCAGCCCACTCCCAAATCAATGTCTATATAAGTATATGAAAAATGGATATCACACACCAATATACCAAGGAAAATCCGGGAATAACATCTCATGACAGGATCCGACGTATACTAGTCTGTGAACTATCGTGTCAAAAATCAAGTAAGACACTACAACTGAATCGGATATAGTAGATATCAAGACAATAAAAACTATCAGTGAATGTACTCGCCTGTGGTCCTGAGCTGATAAGGTAAACAGACGCTCAGAGTAATCACAGACCTAAAATAAGATACTATGAGTCAAATAGGATTTTATACTGAAAAAGGAAACTGGTTTAAGTCATGAATGCAAGTCTAAGTCAAAACTAGGTCAATCTAGGTCAAAATGAGTCACATTAGGTCATACTAGTTCATACTAGGTCATACCAGATTGCTGGAAGTCAATCCAAGTCAAACTAGGTCAAACGGGATCAAAGGTTGACTTACAGTTGACTTTTGGTCAACTGGTCAACCCTGGTCAACTCTGGTCAACTCTAGGTCAATCCTAGGTCAAACTAGTCTAATATTAACCAACTGTTGACTTTCAGTCAACTGGTCAACTCTGGTTTGGTTTCAGTCAAATCTAGTCGCTTAAAGGCTAAGTTTGACTCTCGGTTGACTTTTGTTGACTTTTGGTCAAAATGGTCAACCGACGTCAAAACCAGTCTGGGAGCACTATATTTGATCATTACCAACCAAGGAAACCAAATTCTAACCATATCTTAGACTCCAAACTCAAATACCTTATTTCTAGGTAAACCTACATTACCCTTACCAAGGTAAATCCCGATACCTTGCCCAATACAAAGGAAACCCTGCTAATACCCAAGATACTAGCCTAGGCTCCTTAGGGTAGCTAGATACTATCCTATCTAAGGGTTACCTACCAAGATATATGGGTATCCTAGGTATCTAACACATCTTAGAACACATGTTGGTCATTTACCCATTACCTTACCATGATATCATACCCCATCCTCACATTATTCTAGCACTCGCCCACACAACTCACTCACACACAACACTCACATATAACACTCACCTATAAGCTTTCCTATAGGTTTACACATAGACTAATACCTGTAGGCTACTAGCTACACACACTAGGCTCACACACACACACTAAACTCTCTCTCTCTCACACACACATGCATATAAAGTGGACTGATTTTTGGGGTGTACCTAATGGTTGAATTAAGGCTTGTTGGGGGCTGGAATATGGGACAAGTTTGGCATGGTTTTAAGGGTGGTTAGGACAGCACATAGGACAAGTTGTGGACTGCCATGGGGTGGGTTTTAGAGTGGTTTATTGGACTGTTTTGGGGCATGTTAGGACAGGTTTTAGGGACAGTAAATAGATGTTTTTAGGGACTGCTATGTGGTTTTTAGGGGCTGGACTGGGCAGCTATTTGACAGGTTTTGGGGGGGTATTTAGGACTGAAATGAAGGCAGCAATGGGGACAGCCATGGTGCTGGTTTTAGGGACAGTTGTTGGGTGCAAATGGACTGAAGTATGGCTACTTGGGACTGTCATTTAGGACAGCCAAGAGTGGGTTTAAGGACTGATATTTGGGGGCATGAATGGAATGGTTTTGGACTGGAAAATGACAGCCAACATGGACTATTTTATGGACAGCAAAGGGGGTATGTTGGGGGCTGAATTGGACATGAAGTTGGTCTGTTTTGGGATGGTTTTGGTGGTGGTTAAGGGGGCTGATTTCAGGGGGTTTGGGACAGTCAACATGGACTAAAATTAGGAGCTATAGGGAATAAATAAATAGGCTGATGTGGGACTAAAATGTGGCTGTCCATGGGGGTGTGTGGGGGCTGTCATGAGCCTGCTACTGCTGCTGTTAGGACCGCTGTTTATACAGCACTTCCCCCCTCCCCCCTCTACACTCTAAACTCTCACTCCCTCTAACTCTATACAACACAAAACACACACAAAACCAACACCAACACCACTCTCAATTTCTAATCCCATTCTCTCTAACATTCTCTCAAACACCACACATACACAATCACTCCTCCATTCTAAACTAACACATTACACACACAAATCTCCTCTTGGCCGAAATCCTCATCCTCCATACACAAATAAATATACATACATACCATAGTATATATACATATATAGAGAGAGAGAGAGAATAACATATATAACCAATATATATATATATATATATATATATATATATATATATATATATATATATATATATATATATATATACACATATAGATTAAATAATATGATACAATATGATACTTAGGAGAACACATCTCTAAACACCTAGAAATCTGAGAATAAATATTAAAACAACATTTAATCAATATATAATAAATCCACATGTGTCTTATTAGGGATTTTTCCCACTAGGACACGATCCTACACATAGGACACATCTCTACATCTCCAAATGGACACGAAATGGACACAAATGGAGACACAATCATAGGGATCATTCCTATGGGTCAAAATTAACCTAAATGCATGAGAAAAATGAGAAGGAGAAGGGGTTTATACCTCCCGGTGATTCGGATCGAAGAAAAAGCTTCCCGATGCGCCACCGACACGTAGGAATCCCGAATGGACACGAATGAGCTCCGACTTCTCCCAAACTTGGCTAGTTTCCTCCTTGGCTTGAGTAAAGAAGGAAAGAAGAAGATTTGGTGGAAGAAATGATGGATTTGGAGATGAAATCAATGGAGGTTGCTCTCTAGAAATTTGGGGAAGAACAAAAGAGAAAAATAGATGGATAATGACAAATGGGAGGCTCAAACCTATCCTTATTGTGGCTGGCCATAATGGGCCATGTGTCCCCCTATTGAAAGTCCAAAATAGCCCCCCACTAATCCTATTAATTAATATTAGGAAAGGGCTAAA
Organism: Iris pallida; assembly: GCA_029216955.1. NCBI lineage: Eukaryota > Viridiplantae > Streptophyta > Magnoliopsida > Asparagales > Iridaceae > Iris > Iris pallida. The sequence goes on from JANAVB010006599.1 coordinate 41,314,855, forward strand.
TGGTTGGGGCTAAATTAGTCATTCTAAATCCCTAATCTAACCAAACCCTATCCATAAATAATTAGACTAACCACTAACTAAAATTAATATCATATGGGCCATAGCTAACTAGTGTGTGGGTCCCACTAGAGTCAACACTACCCCCGGGTCCCCGTTTCAAATTGGATTGAGCTGAAATTCGAACCCGACTCAAATAACCCCAAAATCATGATACTCAGAATCTTCATTGTGCTAGTGAGCAAGGCTACGATAATCACAGAGTCCTCAACTAAGGTATATACCTCTAGAATCATGGTATTTAAAATTTTCGTATTGCCGCTAGCTTGGCAGCAAAAATCTTAAATTTCTACACCCGAGAAATATGTCCATAATTCGACTATATGTCCTCACTGTGCCTGCCAGCATGACCCTAGAGGATTCTAAATCTCATAATCGAGATGACCTAGCCCATACGACTTATCTCAGAAAAATATCACATCACAAAAAAAAATTATCAACGATCAAGGAACAGATGCAATCGAATTTTAAGACAGGTTATATGGAAGCAATTGCAGAAATGAGATCAAAAGATTGGAACCTGCAATCTGCTCTGCTACTGCCTGAGTGGGCTCAACAGTCATGGCAAAAGCTCGTCCATGCTGGCCTCCTCTAGCCTGCTGCACGCCATCCTGGCCTCTTCGGATTCCACTAGCGTGGCAATCCCTCAGCTGGTGGTCAGGCGCCCCACAGTATAGGCATACGTCGAACCTCTTTCTACAGGCATCTCGAGTGTGTCCATACTTCCTGCAGAAAATGCACTGAGTAGCCTGCCTCTGGCCCCGTCCCTGGTGCTGCTGGGTACGTGCCGGTGCCTGTTGAAACTGTAACTGTGGCTGTTGCTGCTGAAACTGCCTCTGCTGGAAATGAGGGCGCTTTGTCGGCCCCGCACTCGAGCTAGCTCCGAGAACGTCACTGTCCCTCTTCGGCTTGAGGTCGAAGTCCTCCTCTGCAATCTGTGCCTCCATCAGGATATGCTCGAAGGTCGCGTCACGTCTTCCAGAGGTACGAGTGCGTATTGCATGTATAAGACCCCTCCGGAACTTTCGGGCCTTGTACCCCTCATCCTGGATCAGACTGGGTACAAACCTGCTCAGGCGGAAGAACTCCGCTGCATACTCGTCTACCGACGAGTTTCCCTGCACCAAACTGGCAAACTGTCCCTCCAAAGCTGTCAAGGCTACATCTGGGTAGAACTTCTCCTTAAAGAGCTTCCTGAAGTCCTTCCAAGATAAACCCCTCACTGACGCACGCGGATCCGTGCGAAACCAAGTCAGCGCTATATCGAAAAACTGGCTCGCTGCAGAAGTCACCCACAGTCCTCTCGGGACCTCTGCCAACTCCAGACTCCGCTGAACATCCTCCAACCAGTCATCCACGTATAGGATACCCTCGGTACCCTTGAACTCCCTCGGGTTCATCTTTCTGAAATCAAGGTGTGTACCGGGCCTCCCCTGACCCTGCTGCTGATCTGGTGCTCCCTGAACTGTACCCGGTACACCCCTCTCTACTGCTGCCATCGTCAGCTGATGGGAGTTCTCCATGGTCCACCGTAACAACTCTGCCTGTGCACTCTGAGTCTGCAACATCTGCTGCAGAAGGGCCATCATCCTTTGAGTATATGTCGGTAGCGGAGGCGACTATGAAAGAATATCAGGGATGACTATGGACGGTCTCACTGCTGGAGGTGGAAGACCTCCTGAAACCGTCGCTGCTGCTCCCGTCTGAAGGGCAGGGACTGAGGTGGCAACTCTCTAAACTGCAGCTCCCTCAGCTGAAGGTGGAAGACCTCCGGGAACTGCCGCTGCTACTCCTGCCTGAAGGGCAGGAACTGAGGCTACTGCTCTCTCGACTGCCACTCTCGTAGCTGAAGGTGGAAGACCTCCCGGATCTGACCTCTCTAGAACTGTACTAGGCCCTGCTGCCTGAGAACGAGTCACCGTCATCCTGAAGACAAATTGAACCCAAGAGATCAATATGGCACATGATAAGATTTTATCAAAGGAGGACAATTGAATTCAAATGCAATAAGAGTTGTCATGGTAATCAAAAGATCAGAGTTTTTCCTAAAATGTGATTGAGTAACTCCTATCATACCCTAGATCCTACGTCCTAGTCGCAGGCTCGTAATTAGCATTCTAAGTCGAGCACCATTACGAGATCGCACTAATTGTGACTCTGACCTGCATGGGCCACCACAAAAACGTATCATGACCCGCACCCTGAAGAGGGGCACGAGCACATGGTTACGTCCAGCCTACGCCGCAGTATCGACGGTAGAACGCTATATATAGGGTCTGTAAATACTACGACTAAAACAGATAAAGGTACCTGTACAGTATATACTCTCCGAATGGAGGTAACATAGCAATACAGTCTCAATCACATATATCAAACTAAGGAAGATAGCACGGAAAGGAAATATAATAGATGAAGCAGAAAATAGTCCAAGATCCACACAAGTCAGAGCTATACACAAACATCCAGAGTCACAGAAAATATATGTAAGATACTACAAACAGAAAGTACTAGCTGGCTCGCAGGCCAGGCAAACCTAACTAACTATACTACTCAGGATGAGCAAAGTCTAGTGGCTCTACCAACAAGCCACGATCTAAGTCTACCCCGTCAGACTCGACCCCATAGTAGGTCGGGCAATCAGCCGCTGAATCATCTATAAAATTGTCAACGGTATCATGTCAGGAAAATGAGCAAGTACAAACACCAACAGCAGTTCCATATGAATTGACAAATACTATAAGAGACAGTGTAATGAAATACAAGACAAAGATAGGTGAAATACAGGATAAAATCAGCAGAAAATGTATAATAGATGTGAGTACTGAATAGGACGACAATATATATGTAGGATTGCTTAGGAACTATTCGGAAGCCGAGTTACAACCCTTAAACCAAACAAGGACCGGGGTTGTAACCCTTCTTTCAAACAGGACTTAGTCTCAAATCATGGTACAGTATAAAGGCAGGTAGAGCATGTGAGTAAATGAAATCATAGCATGGTGAGAAGTACAGAAAGTAAAGCTGAACTGGATATAAGATACGACAATAAATGTAAAATGTGATTTAAATTATTAGAGCGATATGTGATCGACTAGGGAGTCATGGTAGGGTTATCCACTTGGCCCGACAATCACATGAAAATCTGAAAGGGTCATGCCGGCCAACCTGGATAACATGGACATGGGGTATCTGCTACACCCTATGTGAGGTGAGGGTGGTGCTAGCAAAATAGTGACAGGGAGGCTTTGATCACATAACCCCTAATAATTTCCCCATTCCCGAATAGTATCATGGATCCGGACATGGCACGTCATAACACGGATTCAAAAGCAGGTGATCAGCCCACTCCCAAATCAATGTCTATATAAGTACATGAAACATGGATATCACACACCAATATACCAAGAAAAATTTGGGAATAACATCTCATGACAGGATCCGACGTATACTAGTCTGCGAACTATCGTGTCGAAAATCAAGTAAGACACTACAACTGAATTGGATATAGTAGATACTAAGACAATAAAAATTATCAGTGAATGTACTCGCCTGTGGTCCTGAGCTGATAAGGTGAACAGACGCTCAGAGTAATCACAGACCTAAAATAAGATACTATGAGTCAAACAAGGTTTTATACTGAAAAAGGAAACTGGTTTAAGTCGTGAATGCAAGTCTAAGTCAAAACTAGGTCAATCTTGGTCAAACTGAGTCACATTAGGTCATATTGGTTCATACTAGGTCATACCAGGTTGCTGGAAGTCAATCCAAGTCAAACGGGGTCAAAGGTTGACTTACAGTTGACTTTTGGTCAACTGGTCAACCCTGGTCAACTCTGGTCAACTCTAGGTCAACCTTAGGTTAAACTAGTCTAATGTTGACCAACTATTGACTTTCAGTCAACAGGTCAACTCTGGTTTGGTTTTGGTCAAATCTAGTCGCTTAAAGGCTAAGTTTGACTCTCGGTTGACTTTTGTTGACTTTTGGTCAAAATGGTCAACCGACGTCAAAACTAGTCTGGGAGCACTACATTTGATCATTACCAACTAAGGGAACCAAGTTCTAACCATATCTTAGACTCCAAACTCAAATACCTTATTTCTAGGTAAACCTACATTACCCTTACCAAGGTAAATCCTGATACCTTGCCCAATACAAAGGAAACCCTGCTAATACCCAAGATACTAGCCTAGGCTCCTTAGGGTAGCTAGATACTATCCTATCTAAGGGTTACCTACCAAGATACATGGGTATCCTAGGAATCTAACACATCTTAGAACACATGTTGGTCATTTACCCATTACCTTACCATGATATCATGCCCCATCCTCACATTATTCTAGCACTCGCCCACACAACTCACTCACACACAACACTCACATATAACACTCACCTATAAGCTTTTCTATAGGTTTTCACATAGGCTAATACCTATAGGCTACTAGCTACACACACTAGGCTCATACACACACACTAAACTCTCTCTCACACACACACAGGCATATAAAGTGGACTGATTTTTGGGGTGTACCTAATGGTTGAATTAAGGCTGGTTGGGGGCTAAAATATGGGACAAGTTTGGCATGGTTTTAAGGGTGGTTAGGACAGCAAATAGGACAAGTTGTGGACTGCCATGGGGTGGGTTTTAGAGTGGTTTATTGGACTATTTTGGGGCATGTTAGGACAGGTTTTAGGACAGTAAATAGATGTTTTTAGGGACTGCTATGTGGTTTTTAGGGGCTAGACAGGGCAGCTATTTGACTGGTTTTTGGGGGGTATTTAGGACTGAAATGAAGGCAGCAATGGGGACAGCCATGGTGCTAGTTTTAGGGACAGTTGTTGGTTGCAAATGTACTGAAGTATGGCTACTTGGGACTGTCATTTAGGACAGCCAAGAGTGGGTTTAAGGACTGATATTTGGGGGCATGAATGGGATGGTTTTGGACTGGAAAATGACAGCCAACATGGACTGTTTTATGGAGAGCAAAGGGGGTATGTTGGGGGCTGAATTGGACATGAAGTTGGTCTGTTTTGGGATGGTTTTGGTGGTGGTTAAGGGGGCTCATTTTAGGGGGTTTGGGACAGTCAATATGGACTGAAATTAGGAGCTATAGGGACTAAATAAATAGGCTGATGTGGGACTAAAATGTGGCTGTCCATGGGGGTGTGTGGGGGCTGTCATGAGCCTGCTACTGCTGCTATTAGGACTGTTGTTTACACAGCACTTCCCCTCCTTCTACACTCTAAACTCTCACTCCCTCTAACTCTATACAACACAAAACACACACAAAACCAACACCAACACCACTCTCAATTCCTAATCCCATTCTCTCTAACATTCTCTCAAACACCACACATATACAATCACTCTTCCATTCTAAACTAACACATTACACACACAAATCTCCTCTTGGCCGAAATCCTCATCCTCCATACCCAAATGAATATACATACATACTATATATATATATATATATATATATATATATATATATATATATGTTATTATATATATATATATATATATATATATATATATATATATATATATATATATATATATATATATATATATATATATAATAACATATATATATATATATATATATATATATATATATATATATATATATATATATATATATATATATATATATGTTATTATATATATATATATATATATATATATATATATATATATATATATATAATAACATATATATATATATATATATATATATATATATATATATATATATATATATATATATATATATATATATATATATAGAAACAAAAAAAAAAAATAATATATATATATAGATTAAATAATATGATACTTAGGAGAACACATCTCTAAACACCTAGAAATCTGAGAATAAATATTAAAACAACATTTAATCAATATATAATAAATCCACATGTGTCTTATTAGGGATTTTTTCCACTAGGACACGATCCTACACATAGGACACATCTCTACGTCTCCAAATGGACACGAAATGGACACAAATGGAGACACAACCTTGGGGGTCATTCCTATAGGTCAAAATCAACCTAAATGCATAAGAAAAATGAGAAGGAGAAGGGGTTTATACCTCCCGGTGATTCGGATCGAAGAAAAAGCTTTCCGATGCGCCACCAACACGTAGGAACCCAGAATAGACACGAACGAGCTCCGACTCCTCCCAAACTTGGCTAGTTTCCTCCTTGGCTTGAGTAGAGAAGGAAAGAAGAAGATTTGGTGGAAGAAATGATGGATTTGGAGATGAAATCAATGGAGGTTGCTCTCTAGAAATTTGGGGAAGAACAAGAGAGAGAAAAATAGATGGATAATGACAAATAGGAGGCTCAACCCTATCCTTATTGTGGCTGGCCATAACGGGCCATGTGTCCCCCTATTGAAAGTCCAAAATAGCCCCCCACTAATCCTATTAATTAATATTAGAAAAGGGCTAAATGGTTGGGGCTAAATTAGTTATTCTAAATCCCTAATCTAACCAAACCCTATCCATAAATAATTAGACTAACCACCAACTAAAATTAATATCATGTGGGCTATGGCTAACTAGTGTGTGGGTCCCACTAGAGTCAACACTACCCCCGGGTCCCTGTTTCAAGTCGGATTGAGCTAAAATTTGAACCCGACTCAAATAACCCCAGAATAATATCATAAATAATAAAATAAATTTCAACCCCAAAATAATATCATAAATAATAAAATAAATTTCAAAAATATTCAAAAATGCAAAATGACAAAAATACCCATGTTTCTGAAAACTGGGGATGACAGCTAACTAGAACTGAAGTACAGTAATTGACAAATAAATGAGAGAACTATCAGAGAATGTACTCGCCTGCTACTCTGAAAAGAGCAGTATAATATCAGATGCCTGCGCCGAAGTCACAATGCCCTAAACAGAGTAATATGGGTTATAATATGTTTAAAATAAGACAAATGATGTTTATGATACAATCTACATAATTTTTAGGCCAATCTAGGTCAAAGTCAACTCTAAGTCAAACCTGGTCAACTGTCTAGGTCAACTAGGTCCAAGTCAAACTTAGTCATGTTAGGTCATACTAGGTCAATTGGTCACATTTAGACTCAATGTTGACTTTTGGTCAACTCTAGTCAATCTTGAACTATTGGGTCAAACCTTGGTCAATTCTAGGGTTTGGTCAACTGTTGAGTCAACCAAGTCAACTTTTAAACCATTGGTCAATCTTAAGGTCAACTAACATAGCCTGTAGGGTAAACCTTACTCTAGGCATATATACAATACATAATAACACACTACACTCACATTTATGCATACTTTATATATTACAATCATATACATACATATTTTTATACCACATTACTATTTACCAAGCATATAGAATATATTATATGTACATATAGTGAGATAGAGAGGGGGTACATGTGTTTGTGTGTATGTGTGATACCACAATGGGTTATTTGTGACCAAGTGTGAGTGCCATGTGTGTGTAATAGGTTTTAGGCATTTAGTGAATAAAGTGTCAATGTGAAGACATGATGTGTATGTATCATGGCAAGGGTTAAAAGTATGTGTGAGTGTGATAGGAACTACATTAGTGCAATGTGACTGATAGAAACATATAGGAAATGTGAAATGAACATAGTGTGAACAACCAACATGTGTGTGTGTGTGTGTGTGTCAAATGGTGTGTGTGATGGTACATGTATGTTAGGAAATTAGTGATGTGTGTGTGTATAGGAGGGCACATTGTTCTCAGTTTTAGGCAGTGTGTCTGTGACAGTTAAGTGCTAGAGTGTGTGTAGAGTGGACATGTAACAGGGAAAACAAATGTGTGTGTATGTGAATGGAACATTGAGTGTGTGTGTTGAACATGGAAAAACAATGAAAAAAAACCCAGGTTTTAGGTGGTTAGGAACTAGTGTTCTCAGGAATTGAGTTGTGTGTGTGAACTCAGGATTTTGTAATGTGTTAACAGGGAATAGCAGATAGTGTAATGTGTATGGAATAAAATTCAGTGTGATACGACATAAACAGGGAACAATGTGGCAGATTCCCATTCACCAATCCCATTCGAAAATCTAAAACCTAACACAATCAATCACCAATCATTGAAACAACTAAACATGTTAATTAATATCAAAATCAGTTTAAAAACAGGGGTTAATGTAGTGTGTGATTTCATGAATCTCAGGAAAATTAGAATGACAGTTAACCCATTTAGCCATCAGTTCAAATCAATGCCCAAACACCCAATCGAAATCCCTTTACTCTAGTGTAAGAACCTAATCTATCATGTAAACCAAACTATCAGTAGCTATTACATAAGCTCATGAATTTAACATGGCTAAAAACACTCAAAATCAGTTTTAGAAAGGGGATTTAAAATCCGAAATCACATTGCAGACTGTGTATCAGTCGGTTCATTTTCAGCCCAATCCCACATTCAATTAATTCTATTACTCTTGCAACCAACCTAATCTAACATGAAAAACCTATCTAGCTGTGGCTAATACATATGTAGGAAATAATTGGCAATTAAACATCATTTAAATCGGGTTAAACAGGGAATCCAATCTCAGGATTCAAAACTGAATGTGTGTATCAGTCAACAAAGGGAATGTGAATTTCGAAAGCAAAAACATGGTAATAATCCAAATTATTGGTTGGTAAACATTGTGTCTAGTGTATACATGTCTTAACACTCATTCGTGTCCAACTAAGTGGACACACTCGTGTCAAAACCAACAAAATACACTGTGTCAGAAAACAGTGCAAATGGAACTCGTGCGTGCGACGTGTGGGTTGCCCTAGGACACGACACAGGGCGACCCGTGTCTCGTGCTCATGCATGTGGGTTCGCCTAAGATAGGTCTAGGTCCTAGGGTGCCTGTATTGAGTCAGGGTCGTGTCGTGTCTGATTTATAAAGTCGTGTCGGGGCGCATTTTTGCGTGTGCACAGCCCTCACGCGCGGCCAGTACGGCCAGTGCGAGGAGGAGAACTCCTCGCACACTGTACCAAATGGCCTCAAATTTTGGGAGAGCCATGTCAGTCAGTGCCGTGACATCCTCCCAAAATTTGGCGTATCCTCGTGTCCGATACAAGGAGAAATTCAGTCCGAGATGCAGGACAGTGCACGTGTCCTCGTGCGCGCGTGTCCAACACCAAAAATCGACACAAAACGACACAGAAATACCTAACACCCTTCATAAAAATTAATGTACATATTTAGATATACAAATTCATGTAATTAGATTTACAAAAATCGAAAATAAATTCCTAAGTGACATTTAATCAAACACCTATACGTACACTATGACACGTGTCCGATACGGACACCAAATGGACATAAAATTGACCCAAACTTCAGGGACAGCTAGGGAACTCCTAGATCTAGCCCTAAGTGCAAAGAAAATAGAATATTATATCAATTTGTGGAGTTTTACCTATAGGTGCAAAAGCTAGAAAGAGCTTCAAATGGGGGGTGTTCTCCTTGATGGCCAAATACTCCAAATGACAACAAAACTGAGATGATCCTCCAAAAACAGTAGGTAACTAGAAATTAGATCCTAATGTAATTGACTAGGGCTAAAAAGGAATTAAAATAAATTTATTGGGATTTTTGGAAGGGAAGAAAATACATTTTCTTCAATTTCTAGGTCAAGCACTAAAAGAGGCAAGAACACCTCAACATGACATTAAATAGGGAAGGTTCTCCTATGGCTGGTCATGAGTTGAATAATTAGGGTTAGGGTTTTCCTAAATTGGCCCATGGGCTTAAGTCATGATTAATTAAGTCATGAAGTCATAAGCCATTTCATAAAACCATAAGTCATGACTTAAATTCACTAAACCAATCCCCTCATTCTAAAACCAATCTCTAATAACTAAAATGGGTTAACTTAAGTTAGACTAGGGTTACCATGGCTAGGGTTAGGTTCTAGGCTAGTCTACAAGTCTCTATAAGTCAAGGCCCAAACTAGGAATCACCAATCCAATAAATAATCAAATAAGTCAAAATAACCAAATTATCCCTAGGCTAAAAATAATAATTAAATATCCCTAATGGCATGGTTAGGCTCTAGGTCAGACAGTCTCTCGGGTTTCACTAGCAGCACATCAAAATCACAAGTCATGACTTAAAACAGTTTTTAAATAGTTTAAAAATGATTTAAAAATCACCAAAAATCACAATGTAAAATAAATATCAATAATAATAATAATAATTACAAAATTTCAAAATTACCCTCATCTGAAAAATTGGGTGTTACACCCTTGTATGATCAACATAGCATACCAATTTGAGGAGCCAAGGTTCAAGTGTAGATCTGTAGACGATCCTAGTTGCGTGCTTTTGTGGATGGCATATCTGATTTGGTATGACTAAACTATAAGTTCAAAACTACATATACGTAGATATTATACAACTTACCATTTGCTACTTTCATGTTTCAGAGTGTTCAGTACGAACAATCTTTCCAAGAGCCATTCAGCATGGAATCGTTCCAGCATAATCGTGGCTTATGCGGGAACTAGTGGACCGTGTTGATCGTCTCGGTCTTGGATGGGACCCTAATATGCCTCCAGTACAGTCTCGTCTTCCGTCAGACTATTCGATCGCTGTTGCAAGACGGAGACACTCAAGTCGTCGTAAGAGGAATGGTGGAGTGGAGATTCCTGGAGAAGAGATTCCTGGAGACGAGATTCCTTTAGAGGGACAGACTCAGCAATACGCTGGAGAGGGACCTAGTCAGCAATACTATGGAGAGGGACCTAGTCATCATACTATGGAGAGTTTCCTAGCCATCAGTACGCTGGTGAAGGACCTAGTCATTACTACTCGACTCCATCGGCAGCTTATGCCTACCAAGATATGGAATACTAGATACAGTTAATTTCTACTCCATCAATCCCGAGGCCTACCCAGCCGACCCAGACTCAGGCGGAGGAGGATACAGCAGGTCGAAGAGGTCAACTAGGCCTAAGAGAAGCGGTAGAAGAGATTATAGACGCCTTAATCGGGGGTCTTGGTAGATTTGTAACAAAACGTCTAAATTTGCAAGTATGCTTTGAATCCATGATGTAAGACAAATTTTATTGCAATATTCAATGTTTAATCACTCTCTTGGCTTACTAGTACATCTTCTATATTTGTAACAAAATTTCTAAATTTACAAGTATGATTTGAATCCATGATGTAACACAAATTTTATTACAATATTCAATATTTTATTGCAATATCCATGATGTAACACAAGTTTTATTACAATATTCAATGTTTATTGCAATATTCAATATTCAACTCAGTTGGCGGGCAAGTGAACGTTTGGGGGAGGGAGGCCACTTCAAGCCGCCAACTCAATTGGAGAGTTGGAGCTAAACATGGCCCGCCAACTGAGTTGGAGGGCTTCTCACTTCTGTGACAGAGTCCGCCAACTCACTTGGCGGCAGATCACTGCATCCGCAATTCAGAAAACCCGTCCCCTCTGGCACAATAAAGTATAAATTTATTACTTTATATGAAAATTTACTACTTGATTAAATAGAAAAAAAGAGTTAAAATAACTGGTCTTATTTTTAAAAAAATGGAAATAATATTCGTCACTAGGGGTGATCACTGGTCCGTGCCTACATGACGGCCAGTCATTGGCCCCTACTAGCATGGGCCTATTCCATACCTGAAGGCCAATGGTTGTACATCACGTGCCCTAGGACGGACAACGTTGCAGCGTCCTTACAAAATTCTACTAGGAGCCCTCCTTTTTTCAGAGTGAGTAGAACTCGAGAGTCTTTCCATCCTAGAGTTCAAGAAACGCAAGAAGATCTTGGCTATTCCAAATCTGGCAATGAACCTTTATTAATGTCATGCCATTAAAAGTTCTGTTAGTTTTCAAAAGGATATCACTTACAAATGAATCCTTAGATCCATTTTTAAATCCAAATGAAAATTGAAATGGGTCAAATCTGTTGTGGGTTCCCTATAAGTAGTGTAGATATCATTAGGAATCTATTTCGGGTTTTATTGTGCAAAAAATTAGACCTACGGTAGTAAACTTTTATAAATACAGATACATCGTCAAAGTTAAAGACGATATATATGGGAACCCAAACCGTTAATATGTTTGACGAGATGCATTCAAACTGTCATTAAGTTTGGTAATACGATTTTTTTTAGACATTGATTGTTTCCTTTGATCATTCTCTCTTTTAATTAATAGAGGGTTAGAGGAGAGAGGTGGAGCCATTCTTTTTAAATTATATATATATATATATATATATATATATATATATATATATATATAGGGTTTCGGAATAGGGAGCTTCTCCAAGGAGAGGCAAGCCAGGCGACGGATGTTTCCCAAGACACATGTGATCCGGCTCCCCGCGACGAAGGGGATGGGTGGACGACGGTGGAGCGCCGACGCCGACCGAGCCAACAAGGCTGCAGAGATCGACAGGGAGGAGGCAGCATGACTCCCTGGAGACAAGGCGATGGCAGACCCATACAAAACAGGCCACAAGGCCCCAACCGCCGTGCGGGAAATCTTCGGCCGGAGGTGGGAAATAAAATACGGGGGGTCGACGGACATCGGGCCCCTGGAGAAGGAAAGACTATGACGGCTCCGCAGAAGAACTGTAACACAAATCGAATAGATAATAGTGCCCATCGACCTCGGTCGGCGCCAATCTCTTGGGCAGAACTATATAAACCTGCACAGATTCAAGAAGAAGTAGAGTTACAATACGTCGAACCTCAGATGTCACCCCCAGTTTTCATAAACAGGGGTATTTTGGTAATTTTCCACTTTAAAAATTATTTTGGAATTATTTATTTATTTATTGTATTATTTTGGGGATATTTGAATCGGGTTCGAATTTCAACTCATTCCGACTTGTTTTGACTTGTTTCGGGGACCCGGGGTAGTGTTGACCTTAGCGGGCCTACACACTAGTTAGCCATGGCCTACATGTCAGTATTTTGGTTAGAGACTAGACTAATTATTTTTGGTTAAGACTAATTTGGTTTAGTGGTTTTAGGTTTGACTAAACTACCCACAAACCCTAAGCAAACTTGTAATGAACTAATTAAACCAATAGAGGGCAAACTTGTAAATAGCAAAAAGGGGGTTTGGAGCCTAGTGTGGCCGGCCACAAGTAGGGAGTGGGGAGGAGAGAGAAATCACTTTCCCTTGTTCTCATCCACTTCTTCTTCTTCTTCTCCAAAGGTTCTTCCATTCTTGAGAGCTCCACCATTGATTCAACCTCCAAATAGGTAAACCCTTCTATAAAATAATTTCCATTTCATGTAGAATGGTTAGGAAACCCATAGGATTGATTCCCATGGTTGTGTCTCCATTAGAGACCATTTTGTGTCCTTTTGAACATTTTTAGAGGTGTCCAATATGTAGGTTTGTGTCCTAATAGGAAAACCCTCTATTTGGACTCATGGATATTGTTTGTGTATTGTTTTTGTGTTGTTCTTACATTTATTCCAGATTTTTCATGTTTTTAGAATGTATTTTCCATGTATCATAATGTAACATATTCATATTTTCTATATATATATATATATATATATATATATATATATATATATATATATATATATATATATATATATATATATAAATATATATATTTTTTATATATATATATATAAAAATATATATATTTTATATATATATATTTTTTATATATATTTATATATATATATATATATATATATATATATATATATATATATATATATATATATATATATATATATATATATCCATATATATATATATATATATATATATATATATATATATATATATATATATATATATATATATATATATATATATATGGATATATATATATATATATATATATCATTCTATATATATGGATATATATATATATGGATATATATATATATATATCATTCTATATATATATATATATATATATATATATATATATATATATATATATATATATATATATATATATATATATATATATATATATATTGGTGTATATATTGTGTGTTGTGTGTGGCTTGTGTTGAGTGGGGGAAGGGAGCATGAGTGGTCGGCCAAGAAAGGGCATGGCTTGAGTGAGTTTGTGTGTATGTTAGTGCTTGTGTTGTGTTTGATGATTTGGTTGGAATGTTGAGTGATTTGGTAGATAGGGAGTTGAGGGTGTTGTGTGTGTTTGAGTGTATGTAGAGAGGGGTATATAGAGGAGAGTTTGAGGGTGTTAGAGAGTGATTAGAGGGAGGGGAAACCAAACCATGGCTGTCCCCACAGTCCCAAAACAGCCTCCAAATTTCTGTCCATAAAACCCTCTCAAAACAGCCCACATTTCTCCATTTTGCTCTCCACTTTGAACCTCAAAATCAGCCCACATTTTCCCTCATTGTGGCTGTCCCAACAAACCCAAGTATGGCTGTCCTTTAGCCACAAATCAGCCCCTTTTTGGACTGTCAAACACAGCCCTTGTAGCCCCCCATGGCTGTCCAAATTTATCCCATGGATGGCAACCCCTTAGTCCCATTTAAATACCACATTTAGCCTCCACTTTGACACCAAATCAGTCCCTAACTTGCCCCACATGCACAACCCTATAACACCATCAATTTCAGCCCATAAACCCACCAAATTCAGTCCCCCAAGTCCCTCAAAACCTGTCCACATATTAGCCTTGTGTATGTGAGTGTTTGTGAGTTGTGGGTGTGTGTGTGAGAGCCATTAGTGAGTGTATCTAGTAACCTATAGTATATCCTATAGATAAATCAATAGGAAACCTATGAGAGTGATAAATATAGGAGTGTGTCATGAGAGTGAGTGGTGTAGATGAGTGTGGTAGAGAAAAGGGTAAAATTCATGAGATAGAATAGGTAATAGGGTAAATTATACCTCGTATCCTAACATGGTCTAGATACTTAGGATACCCAAATTTCTTGGTAGGTAAACCTTAGATAGGTTGATATCTAGCTACCCTAAGGAGCCTAGGCTAGTATCATGGGTATTTGCAAGGTTTTCCTTGGGTTTAGGCAAGGTATCGGGATTTACCTTAGAAGGGTAAATGCTAGTTTTGTCTAGGAATAGGGTATTTGTGTTAGAAGCCTAAGATGGAGTTAGAACTTATTTACGTGGTTGGTAATGATCAAATATGGTACTCAAAGACTAGTTTTGACGTCGGTTGACCTTTTTGACCAAAAGTCAACAAAAGTCAACCGAGAGTCAAACTTAGCCTTTAAGCGACCCTGATTTGACCGAAACCAACCCAGAGTTGACCAGTTGACTGAAAGTCAATAGTTGGTCAACATTAGACTAGTTTGACCTAGGATTGACCTAAGAGTTGACCAGAGTTGACCAGAGTTGACTTTTTGACCAAAATTCAACTGTAAGTCAACCGTTGATCCCGATCGACCTAGTTTGACTTGTATTGACTTCCAGTGACCTAGTATGACCTAGTATAAACTAGTATGACCTAGTATGACTCAGTTTGACCTAGATTGACCTAGTATTGACTTAGACTTGCATTCATGGCTTGTATTAGTTTCTTTTTCAGTATTAAGCCATGTTTGACTCATAGTATCTTATTTTAGGTCTGTGATCACTCTGAGCGTCTGTTCACCCTACCAGCTCAGGACCACAGGCGAGTATATTCACTGATAGATTTTATTGTCTTGATATCTACTATATCCGATTCAGTTGTAGTGTCTTACTTGATTCTCGACACGATAGTTCACGGACTAGTATTATCGGATTCCGGTCATGAGATGTCATTCCTGGATTTCTTGGGATACTGGTACTTGCTTGGTCTTGATTCTTGTACTTGTATTGACTGCTGATTTCTGAAGAGGACTTGCTCCCCTCTTAGGGAATCCCGCGTCATGACGTGCTATGTCCGGATCCGTATACTATTCGGGGATGGGGGAATTATTAGGGATTATATGATCAAAGCCTTCATGTAACTACATTTTGCTAGCGTCACCCTCACCTCACGTAGGGATGTTGCAGATACCCCATTACCAGTTATCCAGGTTGGATGGCATGACTCTCTGTTGAGTACACCGCGGATTGCCGGGCCAAGTGGATAACCATCTCTTGCTTCCCTAGCCGATCACATATCGCTCTAATAATTCAAATCACCTTTTTACATTTATTGTCATATCTTATATTTTAGTTTAGCTTTACTTACTGTACTTTCACCATGCTATGATTCATTTCTCACATGCTCTACCTGCCTTTTATACTGTACCATGATTTGAGACTAAGTTCTGTTTGAAAGAAGGGTTACAACTCCGGTCCTTGTTTGGTTCAAGGGTTGTAACTCGGCTTTCAAATGGTTCTCAAGTCGCCTATATCCTTTTGTCTTGTATTTCATTATTGTTGTCTCTTATAGTATTTCTCAATTCATATGGAACTGCTGTTGGTGTTTGTACTTGCTCATTTTCCTGATAGGATACCGTTGACAAATTTTACAGACGACTCTGAGACTGACTACCCGACCTACTACGGTGTTGAGTCTGATGGACTAGATTTAGACCAGTGGCTTATTGGTAGAGCTACTGGACTTTTCTCACCCTGAGTAGCCTAGTTAGTTAGGTTTGCCTGGCCTGCGAGCCAGCTAGTACATTTTCAGTTTGTAGTATCTTTATACTTATATTTATCTGAGACTCTGGATGTTATGTTAGCTCTGACTTGTGGATTTTGGACTCGTTTCCTATTTTATCTATCATATCTCATTTCATGCTATCTACCTTAGTTTTGATTATGTGATTGAGACTGTATTGCTATATCACCTCCATTCGAGTGTATATACTGTACAGGTACATTTATCTGTTTCAGTCGTAGTATTTACAGACCCTATATACAGCGTTCTACCGCCGATTCTGCGGCATAGGCTGGACGTAACCACGTGCTCGTGCCCCTCTTCAGGGTGCGGGTCGTGACATCAGATGATTGAAGAAAGGAAACTGGTGGAGATCACAGCAGACGACATAGAAGAGACTTCGACGTATTGGAAGAATACTCTAATACTGTATGTGATGGGAAACAAACCCTACTACTGACAGTTGAGAGCATATGCATTAAGAGTCTGGAGGCCTAAAGGGGAGTTGGAGATCTTCTCAAGAGAGAACGGATTCTACTTCATCAAGTTTGATATAGCAGAAGACCTGGAGCGTGTACTAGAGGGGGGGCCCGTGGACGTTCAATGGAAGGCTAGTGGTACTAAAGAGATGGTACCCTGAATCATGTTTTGAAAAGGATCGGCTCTCGTCAGTACCTATATGGATCAGGCTCCCCTGGCTATCCTCCCAGTTATGGAGCACGCCGGCCATCATGAAAATTGCTAGCATGGTAGAAAAGTCTCTTCGAACAGATATCCTCATAGCCAGATGCAAAAGGTTATCCTATGCACGTGTGTTTGTTGAAATAGAAGTCGCTAATGAACTGCCAAGGAAAGTTGAGCTTATTCTCCCAAACGGAGAGACAAGGTGGCAGTCCGTGGAGTACGAATGGGTGCCACCATCTTGCATGAATTGTAAGTGCTTTGGGCATGTCACAGCTCATTGCCATGAGCGGGTGATCCAATCGGAGGAGGGGACGACGGTCAATAATAGCCCACTGGAGGAGGATGAGGGACATAGAGAAGTTGGACAGGAAGCACGGAGAAAGGAGATGAACGAAGGGGTGGTGATGGAAGAGGATCCCATAGAATCAACTCAGAGGGAAGGCGAGCCTATTGGGGGACATGGAGATTCATTGCTAGGGAAGCAGCCAGTTCCGGAGAAAGAAGGAAGCGATGGGGGTAACCTTCAACTATCAATATGGGAGAGTAGACCAATCAGCGGAAACCTGCAGGAAGGGACTAATAATATGGCCATGGTTAGCTTGCAACCAACAACAAGTGCACGGGAGGACAAATCGGAAGGAAGGGTTACAAAAGTGGTTCGATTATATGGGAAAGGAAACCGGGATCAAACTCGTAGAGGAACCTATGGGGAACATACAGAAGGTAACAATACATGTACAGGGGAACTAACTACTGAGAATCCACTATGGCTTGCCCGGTTGCAGAGAACTAACTCGGAGAGAGTAAACGAGAATGTGCAGAACAACGAAGAGGTGACAGACAAGACTCGATCTAATCGTCCTAGAGAGAGTCTTCACAATTCGACGAATGGACAAGTTTCTCATTAATGACGGTATTAACTTGGAATGTTAGGGGGACAAACTCGGTGGGAAGGTGGAAGAAAATTCAATAGAGAATTTTGGAGTACTAAGGTTTTGATAGTGGCTATTTTAGAAAGTAAAATTAAATCGCTTGACAGGCTGAAGCAGCGAACTACTAACAATTGGGAGTTTGCACATAACCTTATTCCGGGAGGTGTTGCGCGGATCTGGGTTATGTGGGATGCTCGTGAATGGACGGGAAGCGTCTGATACTCCTCGGAACAAATAATAGTTCTCAACTTCATCAACAAGGGAGGACTAGAAGTTGTTTTTGGGGCAGTTTATGGTCACAATGACCGACGGCTCCGCGGAAGATTGTGGGAAGATATCACCAGAATATCTACAGAAATGCAGAACCTATCACCACTTCTCATCAGCGGTGATTTTAATGTTGTATTAGCAGGGCATGAGAAAGACGGAGGAAGACCTATTCCACCAAGTATCCTGACAGACTTTCAAAATTGTATTACCGGGTCGGGACTTGTATGTGTGGAAAGAACGGGGCAAATTTGGACTTGGAACAATAGTTCAATCTCAAACTGGGTCCAGTACCAATTGGATAGAGCTCTTTGTAATATGAAATGGCTTGAGATGTTCCCCAATGTCAGGGCGGAGGGTCTCCATAGGGGAACTAGCGACCATGCTCCCATACTTATCCGAATGGTGCCATTACTTAATACAGGTAGAAGACCATTCAGGTTCTCTAACGCGTGGACTTCGGTTGAAGGGTATAATGATGCGGTTGGCAGAGGATTACAATTGGACGTTACGGGCACACCTCAGTTCAGAATTATTCGAAAACTCAAGCAGGTGAAATATGAACTCAGATCATGGAACAGGCGAAGACCATCTCAATCGCTCGAGGAAAAGATTCAACACCTCCAGGACGTTCAAGAACAAATTAAAGTCCCCGTTCAATCCAGACTTGGCGCGTCGAGAGGCGGTTTTGCAAGAAGACGTTCGCAGGCTTAGATTTCAAGAGGAAGTCCATCTAAAGCAACGAGCTAAATGCTCGTGGCTTAAAGATGGAGATCAATGTACGAAATTCTTTCACGCGACGGTTAAAGCTCGACAAAACAGGAACTCCATGGCATCTCTGATAGATGCTAATGGCACACTCATCGACCAGGCCGATCGTATAAAAGACATGGCGGTCGAATACTTCAAGAATCTCTACACAGCACCTGATGAGGAGGAGGCCCCCTGAGATTATTTGTAAGAGGATCATCACAGAGGCAGGTAATGCTGGCCTCAGGAGGAAGATCTGGATGGAAGAAATTGAGAGAGTCATAAAAAATGCTGATCCGGACAAGTCACCTGGCCCGGATGGTTTCAATGCTGCATTCTTCAAGCAATACTGGAACCAACTGAAGGAGCTCTTATTCCATGTGGTGGATGATTTCTTCGCTACGGGGCACCTCATGAGAGAACTGAATCATATGTTCCTCGTTCTCATCCCCAAAAAAGAAGGGGCTACTGAGTTGGGGGATTTCAGACCTATAGCTTGTTGTAATTTTATTTACAAAATTATAACTCATATTATGTGTGACAGGATGCAGGATATTATGAAAAGTCTCATCTCATTAAACCAGGTTGCCTTCATCAAAGGTCGGGCTATAGCGGATAACTGCCTCCGAGCGCACAAACTGGTTCGAGATTTCAACAAGGAAGGAGGACGTAAGGGGTGCATAAAACTGGACTTGAGAAAGGCTTACGATACAGTGAATCGAAGATTTGTCCGCAAGATTCTTACTGGGATGGGATTTGATCAATGGTGGGTTGATCGAATTGAAGAATGTATAACTACCCCGTCCTTCTCCGTCATCCTCAACGGCCAACCAAATGGGTATTTTACCAGCAGTCGGGGTCTGCGACAGGGAGACCCCCTGTCTCCGTATTTATTTACTATTGTTATAGAGTTTTTTACTTGTTTAATGGATGAAGAAGTGCACAAGAAAAACATTACGCCACTCTTCCGTCGTATTCGTCCGGTTGTATCTCTCCTCATCTATGCAGATGATTTGCTGGTGTTCATGGAGCCTACTGGCAAAGGTGTATCTGCACTAGAGCAATTGCTGGAGGTATTCAGGAAAGGTTCGGGGCTGGCGCTGAACAAAGATAAGTCACAGATATTCTTTAGTAGAAGCTGCCCGCAGCAAGCTGATTGGGCGGAGAGGCTCGGGATAGAGCCCGGCCACCTACCGGTTCGCTACCTAGGCATTCCTTTGTCGATTAATTATGTTTCAAATACGGATTGCATGGGATTGGTTAGCTACGTGCAAAGGAGGCTGGAGGGATGGCAGTCCCAACTTCTTTCGTTCGGAGGACGCATCGAATTGCGCTCAGTAATATGGGCGATCACAGGATACTGGTTCCAAGCTGTCATTGTGCCGCTGGGAACTCTGAAAGAAATTGAGCGCCTTTGTGCTAATTTTGTTTGGAAAGGAGGGATGCACACAATAGTGTGGGAAGAGCTTTGCCAGACTAAGGAGGAAGGTGGCATTGGACTAAGGTCTCTCCGGACTCTCAGAGAGGTGGCTAAATTAAAACTTGCATGGCGCTTTTTGACAGGGACATCCATGTGGACTAAGGCAACTTCTAGGTAATGGAGAGTAAAAATAACTTCTCTGTTACATTTAAACAAATACTAGCTCAAAGATTAACACTAAAATCTTGTGTTACTAGAGTTGTGCGAGACAGATCCTCGATCAACCTGTGGAAGGATCCATGGCTCAATAAGCAGAGCCTCATTGACTGCCTCGGTTGGCCTACGTATGAGATGGTTGGGTATGATGCTCCTCTAAGCAGTATAATAAACGACGGAGAGTGGCGTGTGACTAACCGCCATATCCAGCAGTGGTTTGGAGAAGAAATAGGCAGAGTTCCAATACTAAATGAGGAAGGAGACGACTATTGGGCCTGGGACGACACGAAAAATGGTTCTTTTGCACAAGAACAGGCGTACGAGGTACTCCGAATGGTATTTCCTATGGTACCTTGGTCGGAGGTGGTTTGGGCTAAAGAGGCGGCGAGCAAGTGGAAATTGTGTCTCTACAAAGCTATAAGGGACAGACTGCTAACTAGGGAGCGGTTGCTCCGGTTTGGAATCCATATCCCTGATATGAGTTGTGTGCTGTGTGGAGGGAGCAACGAAACTAGAAATCACCTGTTCTTCGAGTGCCCTTTCTCGGACAGGATTTGGCAAATCTATAGGCAAGAGGCGGGATTACTTAATAGACGGCATACAGCCCTGATGGAAGTGGTGAATGAAATCAGCGGGATGGGAGCACAAGGCAAGCAGAACTTTAGAAAGGCGAGAACTCGACTGCTAGTTGTGGTATGGCACATATGGCGGGAACGCAATGGTCGGCTGTTCGAAGGAAGATATAACTCTTGTTCGGGTCTCTTCAACAACATCAACACCGATATCACAATAATAGAGGAGAGGAGAAGAAGGCCAGGAGATTGAGAGTTCAGGAGTGAAATTAAAGAACTCATGGGACATGGGATGCATCAGGGAGCTCTCGTAAGAGTATTAGCAATTAGCGCTATGTTGAGCTAACTGCTGGTTGTATTGTTTCAGTTTTCTCATCAATAAGAAGAACCCTTTGCTTCAAAATATATTTATCATGTCATTAGTAATGTTGGTATAGTGGCCATCTTATAGATGCCGTTGAAATACTATTACATATATTACAATTCGGTTTGACGACCTATATCTTAGTCCGAATTTTTCAAAACTTATTATCTTTTTTCTACATTATAAAATGTGTTATCTTGGAAGTAATTTTTTGTTTATTATTTTGATACTTTATTTCTACTATTATAATGTCTTAGAAACGGATGAGTCGTCTAAGCTGTATGTATATTATCATTTAAATAAATTTAATCAATTAATAAGAAGATAACTAAATAACTACCTAAATGCTCCACTAATTATTAAAATAAAAAATTAACCGAACATTTAACTACCTAATAAGATATATTTATAACTAAATAATTCTAAATTAAATTGTTATATTTTTCTTGATTGCTTGAGTTGAAATCCTAGAAAGGACTTGTTTATGACTCGATCTCTCTCTAGCTTGAATTATGAATTTTTAAAAAATAGTAAATGCCAACCCACGGGCTAAACTAGACTCGGCTCGAACCAAGCCTAGTCTAGTTTAGTCCAGCCGATTTTATCTGGATCATGGGATAGGACTTTTGTTAGCAATCACTCTAATAAAACTCGTATTATAAGCGAAATTTTTCATATTTTTTTAGAATGTATAATACTTACGTACTTTTGAAATGTTTGAATTAGTACGCAAATTTTAAGCTTGTGAAGTTTTAGACGTGTTATGGATGAATTATTGAAAACTTTAGTACAAAAAATATGGTGAGAACCTATTTAATTAACCAAATTTAATACCATGTTTAAGTATATTAAATTTCTAACATCACTATTTCTATTTAACGAATATTAATTTGACCGATATTTTTAACATAGCATCTATTTATATTCACATTTTTGCCGTTCCAAAATTTTCGGTTTGCCATATTACTAACGCATAGGACCATGTTTGACTCCTTATAGCTAAACCAAGGACTGATTCGGATGTTTTGACCGGTCTAGTCAGACCTGGTCCTAAGACTCCTAACCCAATCAAAATCGATTCGGGTTGACCCTGGCCCAACCCACCAAACATCTATAACTCACATTCTTAGGAGCCGCAGGGCCCGCAATATGTATATATTTATGATGTTTCTTTTTTATTAGAGGGACGTTGGAGTTCTGGTTAGTGTTTTCTAATTAATCCCTCTTCCTCCGGAAATCATAATTTTTCAAGGAAAAAAAAAACTAAGGAATTGATTTCTTTTCCTTTCTTTCCGCGAACCAATCCTTATTAATCTATCAATGTTCATATTAGTTAGGGTTGCAACAACTCTAAACTCCTTCAAGAAATATGTGTTTCTTTCATTTCCACGATTAAGTCCACCGTTGATCTTTTGGAACACAATTTTTAAGATATTTAGCCTTTTGAGTTATTAGACTAAAAATAAGAGAGGCATCCTCATTATCATAATTGTGTAATCAAAAAATTTGCTGTAGCAATTCAATTTCTGCTTAATTACACGCACAATAATATGTTTGAGAAAATTTCATGAAGGAGAACCTTCCAATTTTTGCCAGACCGACTGTCGAAAATTGGGTCGGCTGGGTGAGAAATTAATGCAAGCCGAGCCATTTGTTGGGGAGAGGGGGAGGGGGAGGGGGAGGGGGAGGGAAGGTTTAATGGCTTGCAGCTTTGGGTGGGAGGGGGAGGATTTTAATGATGTGCTGGTTGTATTATTGGGGTGGTGGGTAGGTGTGAGGTGAGTGAATAGGTTAGATTTATAGAAAGGAGTGAGATTGAATTGAGAGATTGAATTGTAAGGGAAAGTATGAAATTTAAATCAATCCAATTTCTTAAAATAATAACTATGAAATTTAAATTAAGAAAATAAAACTTGAATATAACCTATTCTTGAACATATCAAAATTATTCCAAAATTCCATAAAAATGGGAAAGCGGAGTTACAGAAAGCAAGCACAGAATAGAAGATAGAAGAGAAGTCAGAAAGCCAAAAAAAAATTCATAGAAGGAAGAAAAGAGAAGAAGAGGTTATAAGAGGTTTCTTTTTGTTTTTGTTTTTTTTTTTTTTTTTTTTGTTAGTTATTCAATTTTTGTATTTCTAATAGATGGATCATCAAAACAATTGATGTATTCTGGGAGTACCCATCACAGATCTGATTATCCAGCAGCGTGTGTCGCATATCTCAGACTTAATATTTTCTGCAAAGGTATTATTCGAAGTAGCCGAACAAGTTAAATTATGCTTAATTGCTATGTCACTAATAAAATATTTAAATTTAATACGATTTGCAAATTGTCTCCCAACAAAAATACTTCAGGAATAACGACATTATTATCATTATTATCAAATTCATCATCTACATTTTCAACTAAATCATCATTACTGTTATCGTCTTTATTACCTTCGTCTACTATATGTTCTTCTTCGGTGGCAGAAATAACTTGGTGAGAAGAACTAGAACCAGGACGAACATTAGTAGTTTCATTATTAGTAGCACGTCTACTACTTATATGAGGTGGTATTGGAGTAACAAAAATACTAATATACGGAGATTGTACATTAATTTGAAGAATAAAGGTCCATGCTTGTTCACTATTTAAATTTATAGAATTAGAAGCAAAAATGTGTACTAATATAAAATCATCAAAATCGATAAATAAAAAAAAGGAATTCAATAATTAAATTACGTAAACTATCAAACGTAATATTTCGATCAACTATGAGAAGTTCGGTTAAACCTCCTTCATAAGCTAACTCATTTAGGACGTCTCCAACCGAGCATAATATTATTATACTCTGATCCATGTTGGTAGATGAGCTTCTGAATATTGGCAGATGAAAAGAATTGAAAAAGTGAGTTGAATCCTTCTACTTCTTCTGGATATTTTTTTTGGATAGAAGTTTGATAAAATTAAAAGAAGATTGAGTTGAGAGAGAAAGAAACAGACTATATACATTTCAGATTAAAAAGTTCTAATTTACAAGAATGGTCGAGCCGAAATTGAAATAGACGTTGAAAGAGTCGTTGATAAAATAGTTGTTGATAAAATAGGCCGAAACTGAATAGACGTTGAAAGAGCCGTTGATAAAATAGTCGGTGTTAAAGTAGCCGTTAATAAGCCACCATCCAACAACCCCCAACCACACTCCCCATCTAAAACCACCCTAGCTTCGAAAACTAAAAGCCAGCCCACCCCCAATTTCCAACAATCTTAGTGGCGGAAATTGGCCCAATTTCCGCCACTCCTACTGGCGGAATCTTCCTTGATTCCAAATTTAGCAGAGCTGGTTACCCCTTATACAATTTCAATGATATTGGTTACTCTAATGAGAATTTTCTGTTGTGTAATCAACTATAATACTGCCTTTGTTTGAAGGGATACTAGACATCGTAGAATAGTATTTTTATTCACTTCCTTTCATCATATGGCAAGGGCCATATATATAGGGATAAGGGGCAACCCAAGGGTCATGAGTTACATAACCCAAGGGTCATGAGTTACATGATCCCAAGGGTCATGTGTAACTCATGCAATAATGGTGAATAGTAAAGGTTTCACAACACTCCCTCTTATTTATCTATTTTCTTGGATCCACTTATGAAATACTTCAGGATTCAATAAGCTAATGGGTGGATACTGCTGGATCCAGAGTAAACTTGGTTTGTCTCATTAAAATCTTGGCTGTGGAAAACCCAGTGGAAAAAACCATCAGTCCTAAGGAAAAAGAGTACAACCCTATAGTTTTACTCCCCCTGATCTATACAAGCTTCAGGCTTGCAGGTCTTTTAGTTGCCTCATCCCTATTCCTCTTACAAGTTTTACAAAAGTACATCGTGGCAGTGTTTTGGTAAACAAATCTGCTAAGTTATTACAAGATTGAATTTGTTGTATTTTGACTTGTTCCTTCTCTTGAAGGTCGTGCGTCCAGAAGAATTTGGGGAATATGTGCTTCGTCTTGTCATTCTTTATGTATCATTTCTGAAGTTGAGCTACGCATGCTGCATTATCTTCAAAAAGGGTAGTAGGCTCAAGTTCACCAGTCTTCAGCCCAGTAGATGCCAAAATGTGCTGAATGACGGAGCGAAGCCAAACACACTCCTTACTTGTTTCATGGATTGCCAGGAGTTCAGAATGGTTGGATGAGATAGCCACACTGGTCTGTTTGACGGACCTCCAGGAGATAGCCGTACCACCGAAAGTAAACACAAATCTAGTTTGTGATTTCTTTGTGTGGGGATCTGATCTATAACCTGCATCTGAATAACCAAGTAAAGTGGAAGACCCACTATTCGGGTAATATAGTCCTAGGTCTATAGACCCTTGGAGGTAGCGCAGAAGATGCTTCACTCCATTCCAGTGGCGCTTTGTGGGCGCTGCACTGTATCTGGCTAATAAGTTAACTGAAAACGCTATATCAGGACGCGTACAGTTAGCTATATAGAGTAGTGCCCCAATGGCACTTAGGTAAGGTACTTCAGAACCTAATAATTCCTCCCCCTCTTCCAGTGGACGGAAAGGGTCCTTCTTTACGTCCAATGATCGAACGACCATTGGTGTACTAAGGGGATGGCATTTATCCATGTGGAATTGTTTAAGTAATCTTCGTGTATATGTAGATTGGTGTAACAGGATACCACCCTTTAGGTGTTCGAAGCCAAGACAATACTTTGTTTTCCCTAGGTTTATCATTTCAAAAGTTAAGGCTTTCAGATATCTCAGTGATCTCTGCAGGAGATCCAATGAGATTTAAATCGTCGACATAAACGGCGACTATAACAAATCCTATTCCCAATCTTTTTATAAAGATACACGGGAAGACTTTATCATTAGTAAATCCTTGCGTAGCAAGAAACTCACTTAGTCTGTTATACCACATTTTTCCTGATTGTTTAAGACCGTACAATGATCTTTGTAACCTTACAGAATAGGTGTCCCGAGGTCTATATGTTTTCTCTGGTAAAATTTTATATCCTTCAGGGAGTTTCATATAGATATCTTTATCTATATTGCCATAAAGATATGCAGTCACAACGTCCATGAGCTGCATTTCTAGGCTTTTCAGAGAAGAGAGGCTGATCAGGAATCTGAAGGTATTCCCATCCATGACTGGAGAATATGTTTCTTCATAATCTATTCCCGGTTTCTGGGAGAAACCTTGTGCTACAAGGCGTGCTTTGCAGCGCACAACTATGTTGTGTTCATTTCTTTTTCTTGTGAAGATCCATTTATATCCCACAGGTTTTACACCTTCAGGTGTTTGGACTACTGGTCCAAAGACTTCGCATTTCAAGAGTGAGTCCAGCTCTACTCCTATTGCCTCGTTCCACTTTGGCCAATCGCCTCTGCGTTTACATTCTGCTAGAGACCGTGGATCAATGTCATCGTCATTTTTAGTGACGTGAACGGCAATATTGAACGAAAAATCATCGTCGACGATTGTGCTTTTTCTGTTCAGTACCTCTCAAGTACGTACATAATTTAATGATGTCACGACCCGCACCCACTGTGAGGGTACGAGAACGTAACAACGCCCAGCCTACGCCACAATGTCGGCGGTAGAACGCTGTCCTAGGTCAATCATCTAACAAATAAGGGTACCTGTACAGTATATACACTCCGAATAGAGGTGACATAACAGAACAGTCTCAATCACATCTAAGGCAGATACAGAATAGTAAAGGTAGATAGAGAGATCAGAAACACAATGTAACACTATTAAGAGAGAGAAAATCTAAGTGTATAAGATAACAACTCAAGAACATCCAGCTCAAAACAAGTCTCTAAATATGAACTACAACTCAGAACAACAACTGAAATTCAAATAACAATGCTGAAAGAAAAGCTAAAGCCTAGCTATCTAGTCTAGACTCTGGGAGTAGCATCCTGTGCTGCAGCTGGGTCCTCCAGAGGAACCAGGTCGCAGGTGTCGTCTAATCCTGCTCCGTAATAGGTGGTACATAGGGCCTCATCCTCATCCTCTGTAATATTTTCAACAGGTCCAGTCAGGACAGGAGCGAGTACAGTACATCTCAACAGTTCATAGCAGGTTAGAAAATATAATCATGCAGTAAAGTAAGATATAGATACTGAAGAAATGCAGTATGTAAACAGAGAGAGAAACTGTAATGGAAATATCTACTATACATAGAGAGCTAATAGTGACTAGTGAGTCAGAGTAAAATATAAACATGTGAATGGCATAGGAGATTCATGACTACAGCTAAGAGAGTGATTCATGACTACAGCTACTGGGATAATATTCCCATGTCTATTTCCACTCCCCCATCCCCAATCGATACACAAAGATCTGTACAAGTTATGTTAAGATTCGTGAAACTTCACATGGCTCATAAAATGAGTGATACGTGAAGGTGATTCATGATGGCTCTGTGAACATGAGAGTACATGTGTCACAAACGATTCGTGAATCAGAGAAAGCATAGAGATACGTGATGATTCGTGAAACGCACAAAACATGCAGTATCCGATGCTCCCGAGGGGGATAACATCTCATGAAAAGATCCATATAGTACCAATCCGTGTGACCAACGTGACAATATCAAGTAAAGTAATTTAAAGCAGGAAAATAATTCTAAGCAGGATATGAAATGATCAGAGAATGTACTCGCCTGGTATCTGAGTGTCCAACTGAAAAGTACTGTCTGAGGAGTGGTGTCTGGCTCCTATTCAGAACAGCACAAGTCACAACAAGTCCAGAATAGTGAAATGGAGTCCTACTATGCATTCTACATGATTCTAAGTCAATCTAGGCCAAAGTCAACTCTTGGTCAACTTTGGTCAACCCTAGAAGTCAAACTAGGTCAACTATGGTCAAACTGGGTCTAGCAAGTCTAAACTAGGTCAACTAGTCATTCTAGGTCCTAACAAGCCTATATTGGTCAATACACTACTATACTAGACTATACTATTCTATCTAGGTCTACCAAGCTATATAATCCTAGACCAAGCCATCACACACATTACCTTTAGGCCTATACATGGAATCACATAATACATATGTATATATATACACATAGGCTAACTATATGTATACCACACATACATAAATTATATATAAATCATAGTACACACACATACACATATTATATGATACTTAAATATATATACATAGTATAACCTATACATTAGATACACATTTTACATATCTATACATTTCATGTATACATATACCTACATTAGAAAGATAGGAATATAGAGAGTGTGTATGTGTGGATGTGTGACAGGAACCTAAAACAAGGAAGAAATGTGTGCAGGAAACAATATATATGCAAGCAATGACAAAGTGTGGAAGGGGTGTGTCCATGTGTATGTGACAGTGAGCTGTGTGTGTGTGTGAAAGATAGAGTGAATGAGTGTCATAGAGTGATAGGGCTGTGGTGTTGTGTGAGAGAATAATGTGCAGGAAAATACTAAAACAGTGAAAGGAAAACAAAATAGAGTGTGTATGCATGAGTGAGTGAGGGGGACAGAAATTACCATGTGTGTGAGGGCTGTGGTGTGAGTGACAGGAAAATAGAGGGGAGGAAATCAGTGAGTACATAAAAACAGTGTATAATCAAACCAACTAACATTTGAACTCAAAACCATCTAATAGTCCTACACTCTTCATTCCCAGGTTCAACCTTCACAGTTTCAGTTCAAACAACCCCAGGTTTAACACAGCAATTAAACTCAGTTATCTAGAAAGGTTCAAAGCAGGAAAAATAATAGGTTCAGTTGAAACTAGGACTGTCAAGACAGTCCTCAACTAAGGACTCAGATTTTGAGTCAACCCCACACCCAAAACAACCCAAAATTGACACACTAGTAGAATTCATATAGGGGAACATGTTAGGGATTTAATATTATGTAGATAACAGTAATTAATGGGTGAAAATGATGCCAAAGTTCATATTTTTAAAAACTGGAAAAACTGAGAATACATAAGTTTCAGAAAAAATGGGTAATGGGAAATTGATGCACAATTCAAACTAATATGAGTAATTAGTGGTTGGTAATGAACATATAACATATACACGTGTCCCTGGAAGTGTTTGTGTCCCTGCAATAGGACACAAACGTGTCCAACAGATAAAAACATGAAAACAGTGCACTGATACACTGTGCAGTGTGCACAGGCTCGTGCACGTGTGCACGCGTGTCGTGCACACGACACGACACGAATGGGGACTCGTGGTCACCAATATAGGTTCGCCTAGGGTGTGTCCTCGTGTCCAAGTGCCTGCACAAAGTCAAAGTGTCCCCGTGTCCAAGTTATAACAGCGTATCAGTAACACATAAAAACCCGACTGCACAGTCAGACAACCCAATACAGAGCCTCGTGCGTGTCCGACACGACACGAGACGACTCGAGGCTTGGGGGCCCTCGTGTCAGACACTGCCCCCACCCCCTCGCCAAATCCCAGCATGCCACGTGGCCTGTGCATCGAGCACGAGGCCACGAGTAGCAGGGGAAAGCACAGCCTGTGCGCGCGCGTGTCACCCGCATGTGCACGTGTCCGATTCGACACGACACCAAATCCACCTCAGTCTACTGGAAACATGTAAGCAACATAAAAACAATATTTTCTATTCAAAAATTAATCAAAAATAACAAAAACAACTCCTCAGTGGCATTTGGTCGAACACCTATGACACAAGACTGATACGTATCCAGAACGGACACGAAACCACTGACACAGGACACGAATCCAATACTGACCTTAGGGGGGGCTCTTAGGCTTCCTATACATGAAAACTACATGAAGTTTCATGGAGAAATGAAGGAGATACCTCTTTGTGAACTTCCAATGAAAAAGTCCCCAAAAGCAATGAACTCCTCAAGCCTCCAAGTCCTACAAATTGTTTCTTCCTGCATCCAAATTAATTCCAGCAGCAAAAGGAAGAAATTTAGGTCCTAATGGAATTGGTTTGAAGGAAAAAGGATTTGAAATGGATTTTTAAGGATTTTAGGAAGATGAGACTCACCTCTTTCCTTAGAACTTTTGAAGAACCCTAAAAGAGGCCAGCCGTAGAAATTAGGAGTGTATTTATAATGGGGGAATCCCTAGGTTCAGCTAGGGTGGCTGACCACTTGGCTTTGGGTTAGGGTTGAGCTAGGTTTGTTAGTCCTATCTAGCTAAGTCACAAAATGACTTGTGTAATCACAAGCCATTTAACAAATAACTTGATTCCTAAATTCCTAATTCAAGTTCTAATGAATCACTAACCACTAACTTGAGTCACACTAGGTTAAACTAGGGTCCACTTGACCTAACCAAGCCCAACTAACTATGGTTAGTTCCTAGTTTGGTCTACATGAGTCAAAACTAGTCCAAAATCAAACTAGTCCAAATAAATCCAAAATAAATCCTAAAAATTCCCATAAATTCTAATAAATTATAATAAATCCAAATAACCCTAAAAATGTCAAAAAAATACCTTAATCACATGGCTAGGCTCTAGGGTAGGCAGTATCTACTAATCACTAGCACAACACCAAAATCACAAGTCATAAATTTAAATAGTTTAAATTTAATTAAAAATCACTAAAAATTCTAATATGAAATAATATCATTAATTAATAATTATAATTACAAAATTTCAAAATTATCCTTATTTTAGAAACTGGGTGTTACAATCCTACCCACCTTATAAAAATTTCGTCCTCGAAATTAAGATGGTAGCAGTCTCCTAGGTCAAACACCCCACAATCAAAGTCTCAAACATACCATCAGATAATCATATGCGTCTGTCCAAAATCATGACACTCAGAATCTTCGTCGTGCTAGTGAGCAAGGCTACGATAATCACAGAGTCCTCGACTAAGGCACATACCTCTAGAATTATGGTATTTAAAATTTTCGCATTGCCGCATGCTTGGCAGCGAAAACCTTAAATTCCCATACCCGAGAAATATGTCCTAAATCTGACTATATATCCTCACTATGCCAGCTAACACGACTGCCGAAGATTCTAGATTCCATAACTGGGTGACCTAGCCCATATGATTCATCTCAGAAGAAAACCAAATCGAAAAGAAATGCCAGATCAAAACTTATCAACAGATAAGGAAGCAGATAAGAACAGATGGAAATGAATTTCAAGATAGACATATTGAGGCAAGGTGGAAATGGAATCGAAAAGAACAGAACCTGCAAGCAACTCTTCCACTGCCTGAGCATCCTCGACTGTCATGGCGTAAGCTCGCCCCTGCTGGCCTCCTCCAACCTGATGCTGATACTGCACAAACCTCTGCTGCTGCGTCGGTAACGGTCCCCGCTGCTGACCTACCGGAGCCTTGGCTCCTTCTCCTGGTGCTGTGCCTATGTACTGGGAACACTCCCTCAGCCGGTGGTCCGCTGCTCCACATAGTAGACACCTGCCCAGCCTCTTCCTGCACTCACCCCATCCATGCCCCGGCTTCTTGCAGTAGGGGCAACTGACTGCCTGCTGTCTGGGTGCCTGATGCTGTCTAGGCTGCTGCTGTCCCTGCTGATGGCCGTGACCCTGGAACTGCTGCTGAAACTGATGCTGAACGTGCGGCCTCTTGGTCGGTCCTCTGCTACTGCTGCCTCCCTGGGAGTCTCGCCCCCTCTTGAGCCTAAGCTCAAGATCATCCTCTGCAGCTAAAGCGTCCACCAGGATCTCCTCAAATGTAGTGCTGCGGGCATTCTTGGTGTAGGACTTGACCTCCTTTACCAAGCCCTTCCGGAACCTCCGGGCCTTCGTCGTCTCGGATAAGTCATCCATAAATCTGCTCAGGCGGCAGAACTCTCCTGCGTACTCCTCCACAGACTGGTTCCCTTGGACTAGGGCCTCGAACTGGGTCTCGAGGGCTCCCAGTACTGCGTCTGGAAAGAACTTCTCCTTGAACAGCTTCTTGAATGCTGCCCAAGTCTGTCCTGCTGTACCGACCCTCGCGTCGGTCTGGTACCATGTACGGGCCAGATCCTGTATCATGCTGGCCGCTGCCTCTATCTGGAGCCTCGTCGGGATCTCAGCCAACCTGAAAATCTCCTCCATATGCTCGATCCACTCATCGGCATACAAGATCCCCTCTGTCCCTCGGAAGTCTCTCGGGTGCATCTTCTGGAAATCTTGGATGCCCTTCTCCCGTGGCGGGTACGGCTGCGGGGCTGCCGCTGGCTGAGCTATGACTCTCTCTACCGCAGTCATCGCCAGCTCAATGCCTCGTGCGAGCTCTGCTGTCTGCCCATGCTGCTGGGTCTGCTGACCCTCCATGTACTGCCGGAAGAAGGCTAACAGCTGAACGGCGTCAATCGTCCCTGCAGGTGGCTGCTGCTGCTGAAGAAGTACATCCGGAATCACCGGACTCGGCTCATGCCTCACTGCTGGTGGGGCTCCTCCAAAAGCTGCTGAAATGCCTACCCCAGCTGGCATGACTGGGGCTACGGCACCAGGGGCTGACTGCTGAGCATGAGAGGTGGCAGACCTCTCATCGATGTCCCCCTGGCCCTGGCGATGCGATCGCGTCTCAACCATCCTGGAGACACAGATCAAAAGGAAACAATTACTGAGAATGAGACGAAATACCAAAGGAGGATAGTTTAAATTCAAGGAAGACAATAAGCGGCAAATGTAGATATACGGAATCTGAATAAGAGTTTTTCCTATTTGTGATTGAGTACCTTCAAAATATCCTAATCCTACTGCAGGCTATAGTGATACTCTAGTTCGAATACCACTACATAAACTCGACCTGCATGGGCCACCACTAAAAACGTGTCATGACCCGCACCCACTGTGAGGGTACGAGAACGTAACAACGCCCAGCCTACGCCGCAATGTCGGCGGTAGAACGCTGTCCTAGGTCAATCATCTAACAAATAAGGGTACCTGTACAGTATATACACTCCGAATGGAGGTGACATAACAGAACAGTCTCAATCACATCTAAGGCAGATACAGAATAGTAAAGGTAGATAGAGAGATCAGAAACACAATGTAACACTATTAAGAGAGAGAAAATCTAAGTGTATAAGATAACAACTCAAGAACATCCAGCTCAAAACAAGTCTCTAAATATGAACTACAACTCAGAACAACAACTGAAATTCAAATAACAATGCTGAAAGAAAAGCTAAAGCCTAGCTATCTAGTCTAGACTCTGGGAGTAGCATCCTGTGCTGCAGCTGGGTCCTCCAGAGGAACCAGGTCGCAGGTGTCGTCTAATCCTGCTCCGTAATAGGTGGTACATAGGGCCTCCTCCTCATCCTCTGTAATATTTTCAACAGGTCCAGTCAGGACAGGAGCGAGTACAGTACATCTCAACAGTTCATAGCAGGTTAGAAAATATAATCATACAGTAAAGTAAGATATAGATACTGAAGAAATGCAGTATGTAAACAGAGAGAGAAACTGTAATGGAAATATCTACTATACATAGAGAGCTAATAGTGACTAGTGAGTCAGAGTAAAATATAAACATGTGAATGGCATAGGAGATTCATGACTACAGCTAAGAGAGTGATTCATGACTACAGCTACTGGGATAATATTCGCATGTCTATTTCCACTCCCCCATCCCCAATCGATACACAAAGATCTGTTCAAGTTATGTTAAGATTCGTGAAACTTCACATGGCTCATAAAATGAGTGATACGTGAAGGTGATTCATGATGGCTCTGTGAACATGAGAGTACATGTGTCACAAGCGATTCGTGAATCAGAAAAAGCATAGAGATACGTGATGATTCGTGAAACGCACAAAACATGCAGTATCTAATGCTCCCGAGGGGGATAACATCTCATGAAAAGATCCATATAGTACCAATCCGTGTGACCAACGTGACAGTATCAAGTAAAGTAATTTAAAGCAGGAAAATAATTCTAAGCAGGATATGAAATGATCAGAGAATGTACTCGCCTGGTATCTGAGTGTCCAACTGAAAAGTACTGTCCGAGGAGTGGTGTCTGGCTCCTATTCAGAACAGCACAAGTCACAACAAGTCCAGAATAGTGAAATGGAGTCCTACTATGTATTCTACATGATTCTAAGTCAATCTAGGCCAAAGTCAACTCTTGGTCAACTTTGGTCAACCCTAGAAGTCAAACTAGGTCAACTATGGTCAAACTGGGTCTAGCAAGTCTAAACTAGGTCAACTAGTCATTTTAGGTCCTAACAAGCCTATATTGGTCAATACACTACTATAATAGACTATACTATTCTATCTAGGTCTACCAAGCTATACAATCCTAGACCAAGCCATCACACACATTACCTTTAGGCCTATACATGGAATCACATAATACATATGTATATGTATACACATAGGCTAACTATATGTATACCACACATACATAAATTATATATAAATCATAGTACACACACATACACATATTATATGATACTTAAATATATATACATAGTATAACCTATACATTAGATACACATTTTACATATCTATACATTTCATGTATACATATACCTACATTAGAAAGATAGGAATATAGAGAGTGTGTATGTGTGGATGTGTGACAGGAACCTAAAACAAGGAAGAAATGTGTGCAGGAAATAATATATATGCAAGCATTGACAAAGTGTGGAAGGGGTGTGTCCATGTGTATGTGACAGTGAGCTGTGTGTGTGTGTGTGTGTGTGTGTGTGTGTGTGAAAGACAGAGTGAATGAGTGTCATAGAGTGATAGGGCTGTGGTGTTGTGTGAGAGAACAATGTGCAGGAAAATACTAAAACAGTGAAAGGAAAACAAAATAGAGTGTGTATGCATGAGTGAGTGAGGGGGACAGAAATTACCATGTGTGTGAGGGCTGTGGTGTGAGTGACAGGAAAATAGAGGGGAGGAAATCAGTGAGTACATAAAAACAGTGTATAATCAAACCAACTAACATTTGAACTCAAAACCATCTAATAGTCCTACACTCTTCATTCCCAGGTTCAACCTTCACAGTTTCAGTTCAAACAACCCCAGGTTTAACACAGCAATTAAACTCAGTTATCTAGAAAGGTTCAAAGAAGGAAAAATAATAGGTTCAGTTGAAACTAGGACTGTCAAGACAGTCCTCAACTAAGGACTCAGATTTTGAGTCAACCCCACACCCAAAACAACCCAAAATTGACACACTAGTAGAATTCATATAGGGGAACATGTTAGGGATTTAATATTATGTAGATAACAGTAATTAATGGGTGAAAATGATGCCGAAGTTCATATTTTTAAAAACTGGAAAAACTGAGAATACATAAGTTTCAGAAAAAATGGGTAATGGGAAATTGATGCACAATTCAAACTAATATGAGTAATTAGTGGTTGGTAATGAACATATAACATATACACGTGTCCCTGGAAGTGTTTGTGTCCCTGCAATAGGACACAAACGTGTCCAACAGATAAAAACATGAAAACAGTACTGCACTGATACACTGTGCAGTGTGCACAGGCTCGTGCACGTGTGCACGTGTGTCGTGCACACGACACGACACGAATGGGGACTCGTGGTCACCAATGTAGGTTCACCTAGGGTGTGTCCTCGTGTCCAAGTGCCTGCACAAAGTCAAAGTGTCCCCGTGTCCAAGTTATAACAGTGTATCAGTAACACATAAAAACCCGACTGCACAGTCAGGCAACCCAATGCAGAGCCTCGTGCGTGTCCGACACGACACGAGACGACTCGAGGCTTGGGGGCCCTCATGTCAGACACTGCCCCCACCCCCTCTCCAAATCCCAGCTCGCCACGTGGCCTGTGCATCGAGCACGAGGCCACGAGTAGCAGGGGAAAGCACAGCCTGTGCGCGCGCATGTCACCCGCATGTGCACGTGTCCGATTCGACACGACATGACACCAAATCCACCTCAGTCTACTGGAAACATGTAAGCAACATAAAAACAATATTTCCTATTCAAAAATTAATCGAAAATAACAAAAACAACTCCTCAGTGGCATTTGGTCGAACACCTATGACACAAGACTGATACGTGTCCAGAACGGACACGAAACCACTGACACAGGACACAAATCCAATACTGACCTTAGGGGGGGCTCTTAGGCTTCCTATACATGAAAACTACATGAAGTTTCATGGAGAAATGAAGGAGATACCTCTTTATGAACTTCCAATGAAAAAGTCCCTAAAAGCAATGAACTCCTCAAGCCTCCAAGTCCCACAAATTGTTTCTTCCTGCATCCAAATTAATTCCAGCAGCAAGAGGAAGAAATTTAGGTCCTAATGGAATTGGTTTGAAGGAAAAAGGATTTGAAATGGATTTTTAAGAATTTTAGGAAGATGAGACTCACCTCTTTCCTTAGAACTTTTGAAGAACCCTAAAAGAGGCTAGCCCTAGAAATTAGGAGTGTATTTATAATGGGGGAATCCCTAGGTTCAGCTAGGGTGGCTGACCACTTGGCTTTGGGTTAGGGTTGAGCTAGGTTTGTTAGTCCTATCTAGCTAAGTCACAAAATGACTTGTGTAATCACAAGCCATTTAACAAATAACTTGATTCCTAAATTCCTAATTCAAGTTCTAATGAATCACTAACCACTAACTTGAGTCACACTAGGTTAGACTACCTAACCAAGCCCAACTAACTATGGTTAGTTCCTAGTTTGGTCTACATGAGTCAAAACTAGTCCAAAATCAAACTAGTCCAAATAAATCCAAAATAAATCCTAAAAATTCCCATAAATTATAATAAATTATAATAAATCCAAATAACCCTAAAAATGTCAACAAATACCCTAATCACATGGCTAGGATCTAGGGTAGGCAGTATCTACTAATCACTAGCACAACACCAAAATCACAAGTCATAAATTTAAATAGTTTAATTTAATTAAAAATCACTAGAAATTCTAATATGAAATAATATCATTAATTAATAATTATAATTACAAAATTTTAAAATTACCCTCATTTTAGAAACTGGGTGTTACAAATGATATTTCTCCTGTTTGTTCCTCTTCAGGGGAAACTAGGAGGGGAGAGGTAGCTGATCTGAGCTCAGCATCCTGTGTTGGGATCTTCTTAATTTCTTCAGGGTTTTTTCTTTTACGAGGGACTTTGTCTCTCGATCCTGGTGGGCGTCCTCTTTTTAATTGAGGTATTGCCATTTCTGCTGCCGGCGGATTGCATCCATCTTTGGGGATGTCAATCCTAGCTGGCGTGTTGGCAGCAGGGACGTATGATCTGACAATCTTTTGGTTATCAGTAAATGTATCCGGAAGTAGATGTACAGTGTTCTGAAGATGTAATATCTTCAGGATCTCATCTTCATATTGACTTGTACGCGGATCAAAATGAGACAAAGTTTTTGTGTTCCAAGAAATTGTCTTAGAAGCTTCTGGCTTCTTAGACTGTGTGTCCAGTTTAGGAAATAATCCTTCATCAAACTCACAGTCATCAAGACGTGCCTTAAATACGTCACCCGTCAGGGGTTCTAGGTATCTAATTATAGAGGGTGAGTCAAACCCAACATAGATACCTAATCGACGTTGTGGACCCATTTTGGTCCTCTATGGGGGAGCAATGGGGACGTAAACAGCACAACCAAAAACTCTCAAATGAGATATATTTGGAGGTGAACCATAAGCGAGTTGCATCGGAGATAGAATATGACCTCCAGAAGGCCGTATTCTAATAAGTGATGCGGCATGCAATATAGCATGACCCCAAGCTTCCACAGTCAACTGTGACTGCATCAATAATGGACGAGCAATCCATTGTAATCTCTTAATAAGAGATTCTGCTAACCCGTTCTGGGTGTGAACATGAGCTACAGGATGTTCAATTTCGATGCCAGTTGCTTGGCAATAGTCTTGAAAGACCTGTGAAGTAAATTCACCCGCATTATCAAGTCTTAATTTTTTGATATGGTTATCGGGGAAATGAGCCCGCAACTTAATTATTTGTGCCAATAGCTTAAAAAAAGCTAAGTTGCGGGTGGACAAAAGGCACACATAAGACCATTTAGTAGATGCATCGATAAGTACCATAAAGTACCTAAATGGACCACTTGCGGGGTGAATAGGTCCGCAAATGTCTCCATGAATTCTCTCTAAGAAGCTAGGAGACTCTAGTCCCACTTTCAAAATGGATGGTCTCGTTATAATTTTGCCTTGAAAATATGGTAGACACGAGTAATCATACTTCTGAAGAATCTTCAGGTTCTGCAGGTTGTGTCCACTGGATTGGCTTATGATTCGTTTCATCATAGCTGATCCTGGGTGACCCAGTCTATTATGCCAAAGTTTAAATTTTGGCGATGAATGACACTTCTGGTGCACAATCATGTTAGCTTCTGTTGATTGAATATGAGTATGATAGAGACCCGATGGGAGTCCCTTGAATCGTTCTAAGATAGTTTTTGAACCATCTTTTAGACGAGTAACATACAGATATTCTGTCTCATTTATTTTATTTGTTTCTAAGTGATATCCGTTTAAACGAATGTCCTTGAAACTTATGAGGTTCCTACTTGATTTAGGAGAGAATAGTGCATCTTTTATTATTAGTCTTGTTTTATTTAGGAGCAATATAATTGCTTCACCATATCCTTCTATTATGTTTGATAGTCCTGATATCGTAATAATGGGATCGTCATAATCATATAAGCTATAAAAATAGCTTTTTTCTCGAAGGATTGTGTACGTCGAGGCGCTGTCCACAAGGCATTCACACTTCATCTATAGATCTATGAAAAAACAACAACAAACCATCGTAATTAAAACAACGGTTTTGAAATACAATTTTTTGTTTTAAAAAAAATTCTCTTATATCGATCGACGGGCCGGTATAGAGAGGTCAATAAGTTGCTTGCAAAAATGCATAATTTATAAATATAATTTGAGCAAAAAATAATATTCGGTCATCCCCTTTCGGTAGCTCTACGTGAATATGACCAAACGGGAAAATGAGGGAGGAAGGTCACCGGGGACCAATTAAATACCAAGCCTCAAGTTCTTTCTGACATCATATCCAAATAGGTGAGCCTATTCGGAGAGACTTCGTAAATTTTTTTTTGTCAAATGTAAGAATAAATATCATTTTTCAAGAAATTTAAAAGAGAAGCATAATATGAAAATACGGCAACAAGTTTTTAAAAGCATGAAATAAGATAGTGGCTCTAGTCGAGTAGGTCGTCGTCCACAATTCCTTTGGGTCTTCTACAGTGAGGTATTCGGCCTTCAGGGTCCGATCAATGTGTCTCCTGATGTAGATAATGGCTTTCGCCTTATCTATATCAAAGACGTTCACTGTAGAAACAATCACAGCAGTGTCTGCTGTATTTTTCGTACCAGTGGCCGGAGCCGATGGAAGAGGAGTTGAAATTGTGGCTAATAAGCCCTGGGCACGTAAGTGGAACTTCAGGTCCACGTGCCAGCTCAAATAATTTTTTCCAGCAGCATCTAGTACTTCGAAATCGATACTCGCTATTTTGGCCATTTTATCTATCATGTGAAAAACATGCATAAATTAAAATTAAATATTTATGCATAATCATAAATGTTACAGAGTTCATAAAAATACCACGGTGTCCAAAAGCTGCTGACGCTTTTTGAAAAGCATTAGCAAAATCCAAACAAGGCCTACACTGCTAACGTACATCTAATATTAAAGATAACTTCTTCCGTTGTATTCTAACAATTAAATGCTCCCAGTTGTGAACTAGTGGGCATGCCAAGATTCTTATTGATGTTCAGCAACCATTCATCTATATTTGTATAGTGTTATCTGTACCAGTAGCTAATATGTTCAGTTATAGATAAATATCTACGATAATGGAGATGGCAGGACAACATTTTTCGTGTCAGTGCAACATGGGTTTTAGTTTCTTTTATCCTAACTTTATTTGATGCTCGTGCTTTGATTGAAGAAACAATCTTCATCGAGCTCTACGAACCAAAGCAAAAATCCAATGATCAAACTATAGGTAAGGAGACTTACTGTAAGTTGCAGCGTCAATTAGCAATATAAAGAATATCACTCTTAGATTGTTAGATATATATATTGCTAATTTTCATTCAAACAATTACTTTGTAAAAAAAAAATTTAAGAAGTGTTACCAGCCTCTGGTCGGATCGACTAGGAAAAAAAGAAGAAGGAAGGATGACGTCGAGATCTGGACGTCGATTCTCCTTACTTCAGCAATCGTGCTGATAACGTGTTTGAAGGGATACTAGATATCGTAGAATACTATTTTTATTCACTTCCTTTCATCATATGGCAAGGGCCATATATATAGGGATAAGGGGCAACCCAAGGGTCATGAGTTACATGATCTCAAGGGTCATGTGTAACTCATGACATAATGGTGAATAGTAAAGGTTTCACAACAGCCTTCAATAATTCATACAAGTATTTATGTTTATGAAAGACGAGCCCAGGCCCAGCTAGTCTTTTCTTACATCAAAGCTCAACTTATCGCGACATATATAAAGGTTAAGCCCCTCAAAAATTATTATTTTGGCTGCTTTTGATTCTGATGGCATTTGTACTTGATGGCAATGAATTGTTGGACTCAGTCCATGGATCGATAAGGATAAGTTTGGGGGACTTTTGATGGATTGGGCCTACTTTCCTTCACAGGCCACAGTTCCGAACCACCTGCAACAAGTCTAAAAAGGTATTTTGTTAACACTAGTTCAACGAGCATTCCGAAATAGACATTTAAACAAAAATGATATAAAATCTAATTACAATCCAAATTAGTCCTTTAATTTTTTGGTGCTTTTATTGACACTCATAAATGTCATCATTCACTTTTTAGTTTTTTATTATTCAAATTCCAAGTCTACCCCTGCATTAAATCTGACATGCCAATAATGTTAATACAGGAACATATTTGAATTTGAATGATAAAAAAATTAAATAGTAGCGCTTGATGATATTTTAGGAATGTCAATAACGATATCCTAATTTTTTTTATTTACAAAATATGCCCTTTTTTTGTTTATTTGGGGGAATGTGATGGATGTTTTTGGTTAACCTGAGTATTTGTCACTATGGACCCTTGTTATCAATTATCCGAAAAACTCGTACTATATGTAAATTTTATCACGTATTTCAGAAATGTATAATACTTGAATACTTGTGTACTTTATGCAAATGATTTTATTTTTTTCTAGGTGAGCTTCATATAGCAGAAATGTATTAATAGGAGGGAAAAAATAACCGGTACAAATGTTTTTTTTTTCTTTTCTGGTAGAATTCTTATAGTTCAAGTTCTTGGAATAAGTTCCTGAGTCCCTGACAGCCTTGTTGGGAACATAGAATTTCCAGCAGGCAAAGTGTAACAGAGTACGTATATACTTCATGTTCATGTTCATGTTCATGTTCATGTTCTTCGGATTTGTTCAACTTTCATGTTGATCCATCTTTAGTATGTGAGAAGTCATCATGACATGACTCGCATGCCATATGTTATTATTTTACTATATATACACTAAGCTACAGTCTGGAATGCTTCGTCTCACGTTAAGGTTATCCAACTTTATCAAATAAATAACATAACATGATGCATATGACTATATGTATAATTAATTAATGCGTGACCATCTTCTGTTTATTAAATAAATAACGTAACATAGCATGATGCATATGACTGTATAATTAATGCGTGACCATCTTCTGTTTTTGCAAACATGGATGCTATCATAATTTCTCGGCTTCTTTGCACTAAAATACCTTCCAACTTCTAGGGTTTTGAAAAAAAATTTGGTTTTAACAAAGCCTCTTCTCGTTTATTTTTACACTAGGGTATTCGAGAAATTTATCA
This sequence comes from Iris pallida, assembly GCA_029216955.1. Taxonomy (NCBI): domain Eukaryota; kingdom Viridiplantae; phylum Streptophyta; class Magnoliopsida; order Asparagales; family Iridaceae; genus Iris; species Iris pallida. The sequence goes on from JANAVB010006599.1 coordinate 41,357,525, forward strand.
CACAAGTATTCAATTGGTTCGGACTTTGTATTAAACTGGGACAAAAAAAAAAGTTCTATAGAAGAGGTTCATGCTTCCTTTGTTGAGACAAGGACAAATGATCTGATTCGTAATTCCGCAAGAATAGAGTTAATCAAGTCTACGAAAATATGCAAAGAGTACATCCACCAAAGATATTATCTGCATAAACATACCACCATGATGCTCGTCAGCATATTAGGTCATCTCCTATGTAGCCGTCAGTAGGATGGAGAGTTTCTATGAGTATTTTTACATATAAAAACTATTATAAAAAATTTGTTATCTCTCATATCAATTAATATTGAACCTCACATTATTAAATTTTTTTATCCGTTGACACGTATGACAGAAATGGATAACTATTGGAGAGAATATTTTTTATGTGTACAATATTTATATTGAAACTGTCACGCCCCAGTACCGGAATAATGAGACGGACTAGGCCAGCTACACCGTATGAGGTATATAAACGTCATACGGCGATCGTGGCTGTCAAAAGACTAGGGGGTACATGCTACAATCAGGTCTCCTATGGTCCCACAGAGCATCTATGTCTCAATCAATCAAAACAAGAAGCAGTAAATAATGATCATATATGACAAAGCAGTAAGGCGTCCCCGACGCTTCATCAAAATGATTCATGAGTCTAGCTATACAAAATGATGAGCTAGTTCCGAGAGTCAATAGTACATAACTATAGTCAGCTGCAGTCTGATTTAATTACAATTATGAAAAAGAAAACTAGTGTCCAGAACTGACGGCTAAACAGGTGCCAGTGGCTAAACGCCAAGTAAAAAAATAGAAGATATCAGAGCGGTGAAGAAGAAACCCACTCATGGTCCCTGGCGTCCATACTCCTGGTGTGCACCATTGTTCGGATGGAAGGCTGGATCCTCTGGAGCTGCTACGAAATCTGGCCAAACAAAACCAGCTGGGTCAGGCCCCAAATAGCAAGTACCACAAGGAAGCACAAAAGAGTGAGATAAACCCAATGAGTAGAATAAGGCCTGATTCACGAGTTATAGGCTTATACCATACCATTGAGACAATACGACATCCTTACAACCAAACAAGGACAAACGGTGCCAATATCGTGCCGAGATAAGATATATCCTATACTCGTGGACAGGTAAAAGGGCTTCTGATCGCGACTTCGGTCCATAGCCTATCGCAGCATAATAGTCCAACCCAACAAACAAACAAAGACATGGGTTGAACCACGCAACACGATAGTCCATGTTCCTCAGTTGCTAACAAAAGATAACATATCACAAACAAGTCGGCTTACAAGCGGCCAATCAAATTCTACGGCTTTCTACGATTTGCCTGGATTATCCCAGTAATGCAATATAGGAATCCTCAGATCGTGTCAACCCAGCAGGGCTAGCCAAACCATATAATATACATATACATGGCACTTTAATTATGCACCGGTCCCCCGTAAGGCCACCGTGCTAAAATATATAACACATAGCACGCAGGAGTCGGATATAGTCATCCACTATAGGCAGATGAAACTGTATCCGTGGCGGCCAACCCGACACGTCAGAACGGGACCCGGGGGTGGCTAGTATGGCACGATCTCGGAATTCTGTTCCCTTCCAATGCTTCTATCGATTTAAGTGGCTTAGATTAACCCTATCTTGATATTGGAATTACATGTCGTGGTCACATGATCATCCCCCTATATGTCGTACCATAGTACGAGTACCCTAAATACGAATCTACATCGGCTCAAGGAGTCCCAAATCTAGATCCATGCTTAGTGTAATGCTTCAAACAACAATCATTATACCACGACACTATTGCTGACCAATTACCCTGACTGTGCTGAAAAGTACACATGTATTGACATATAACACGAATGATCACTTAGCACGTAAAGTCACACCTCAGTGCACTCATTAAATAGCACCGCAGTACATATTTAATACTGTATCTCAATACACACTTAGAAAAGGTACCAGCACATACAAAGGTAATCTGGTCAGGAACATGGTCAAGTCAGGAAGTCACACGGACCTCTCGTGACATAAAAGTCACATATGAATATGGTTAAAGTGAAACATGAAGATTTTTGGAGTCAACACAAGGATCTACTACTTCCATGTTGGAAGTTGGGAGAAATTCTTGCCATAATGCAATCAATAGGACACAAAATATACAAAACAGCCAAAGTAGGCCCTATGCGGCCAAGGTGGATGGGCTCATGCAGCTCAGAAAAGCTGGACCATACGGCTCAGGAATCTGGGACGCATGTGGCTGAAGGAATGCGCGCTCATGCGGCTCAGAAAAGCTGGGCCATGCGGCTCAGGACGAACGGGTACATGCAGCTTAGGAATGCGGGACGCATGCGGCTGAAGGGATGCGCGCTCATGCGGCTGGGAGTGAGTAAGCTCATGCGGCTGGGAATGGACGGGCGCATATACGGTTGCGGGGGACCAACGCCATGCGGCCAAGCGATGCGCGCATATGCGGCTGCGGGAGAAAGCAACCCCATGCGGTTTAAGGAAAATAACTTCATGCGGCCAGGAGAGCGATTCATATGCGGCTGAGAGCATGCGGGCTTATGCGACTAGAAATGCGGGTGTTCATGCGGCTGGGAGTTCAAGGACAGCTTATGCGGCCAGAAACAGCTTATGCGGCCAGACTGCTTATGCGGTTGGAAGAAATTAAGTTCATGCGGCTAGGGATAAAGTCTTATGCGGCTAGAAATGCTCATGCGGCTGAAAGCTAACAAGTCATGCGGCCAGAAAACTTGCCGCATGGAAGTTCATGCGGTCAAGTACTGTTCTTCTTCTCCATTTTCCGAAAAAAAAACTATGGAAAGCCATGGCTTCAAAGCTTCATAACTCCTCCATCCAAGGTCAGAATCCAGACTTCCATAGGTCAAACTGGGGTAGAACAAAATTCTCTACAACATGGAACCATCAAAACTTGAAAATAACAAGGTTTACTTGATCAAACCCAAGAAAAATAAAAATGACATAAACTTAGATCTACATAAATTGAGCCATGGAAATCAAAAATGCTAAGTACTAAACTTGTAGAGGATGATGAGAAGAACAATATAGACAAATCATATCAAAGAAATATCAAGAAATAAAAAATGCAAGAATCTCTCCATTTGGTACAAGATGTACTTGCTTATTGGTTGGGAGGAAAAGAAATGAAAAGAGTGAATGAGAAGAGAGAGTGGGGAAGAGAATATATATAGGGGTTGGGTTGACTCAAAGAAAACCCTAATCTCAAGCATGCTCTTAACCATGTGACTAATGACATGTTAATTACTATATTATACAACTAATTAAATTAATTAAATAAATAAAATCCTAACCACAATACGGTTCAGAAATCCTATCATCGAAATAGTGAACTACGCCTACAACCAAACAAGGACAAGAGGTGGCACACTAATCCGCGATGAGATACTGTTCCATGCCATGGCCAGTTACGAACATATGATACATACAATCAAGATACAGGTGCCGGATACCATATACAAGAAAAATCAAAAATTTACGTATTTCGGGAATGGGGAGTGACATCTCTACCCTCCTTAGAAAAATTCTGTCCTCGAAATTTCGATAAGGCTAGTCGAGCGCGCTCTCAGATCACGAAATACATTAATGATATACAGCAAGCACAATTATCAAACAACACATGGCACATGAACAGTTTAAGAAAGTAAGAACAATTAAGTAAAAGTACAAACAATAATCATACCCTAGAAGGAAATGATCGGTGACATACGAATAAAATATGCCTCTCAAGTCAGGTAGAAATTCGTCCTCGAGGTCCTACACTGACTCCCGAAGTGGACAAGGGTCAACGCTTGAGATAAGTCGGTACCAATGACTAAATCAAGAACGAGACTCTGCCCAGGACGTACTCTCGTAATCAAGACACATGATGAATATCACGTATCACATAATACGAGAGCAGATGAGTGAGACGAGAAAGTCGCCTTCACTCTTCGAATATAAAACTCAAGGAATTATAATAAATAATACTCAAAACTTATCCAAAATCTGACCGCCTTCAGCCAACCTCTGCTCTAATACTCCAAATTCTCCTTACCTTTGTCCCTGCCTTCCCTAGCCCTGCTGTCCAACCTGATGTTGCGCTTGTCAGTACATCTGAGCTTGCGTCAGTAATGGACGCTGGGCTAGTGGCCTCACTGCTAGTGCTGGCCCTTGATACGGTGCTACCTCTGGAGCTGGCAATGCCGAAAACTGTTGAGCTGGCCCTCCTGGCCTCTGTACCTGTGGGCATATAGTTATACGATGGTCTGAACCTCCACACCTCAAGTACTATCCATTCGCTAACCAACACACTTCCCGAGTGTGCCCTCCCTTACCACAATAAGTGCAACCCACTGGTGCCTCTTGACGTAGTTGGTGCCTCGGTTGCTGTTGTCGAATTGGTGCAGTCATAATTATCGTGACTGGTGCTGTATCACGAATACGGACGCCAGGTAATGGTGCTGACGTCCGAGGTACTGCTCCTCCTCCTCTAGCACTCTGCGTATGAGACCTCTTCTGGCCTCCAGTCCTTGCTGATAACCTTTGAATTGTAAGCTCGTGCCTCCGAGCCGCCGTCAATACTGCATCGAATGTCTGGTAGTCGTGTCCCTCGACCAGCTGCAAAATCTCTAGGTGAAGTCCCTGCTGGAACCTCATTGCTCTCTCTGGCTCTGTCGCCACCATCATCCGAGCAAACCTACTTAACCTGCAGAACTCTGCTGCATAACCATCCACCGTCTTACCAGCCTGCTTGAGACTGATAAACCTCTGATGTAGCTCATACCGCGCTACCACACCAAAGTACTTGGCCTTGAATCTGGTACTGAAGCTATTCCAGGGAACAGGACGCCTCATTCCAACCTCTTCCGATGCCCACCAATCGCGGGCGAGATCCTAAAGTAAAAGTCTGACCTGGTCAACCTTCTCTTCTGCTGGAACCTTTGTTGCGGTCAATATGGCCTCTGTATCCTGAAGCCAAGCATCCGCCGTGATGGCATCCTCCGTACCGTCAAAATATCTCGGGTTAAGTCGACAAAACCTCCCGGACGCTCCTGAATCATTCCTGACACTTCTCTCAAGGGCTAATTGCAACCCCTGATTCAGTAGCACATTCTGTTCCTGCTGCCAGGTTTGTTGTTGTTGTTGGGCTGCCGTCTGGTGTTGCTGGGTCTCTAATAATCCTCTAATAATTTGCAATAGTGCCGGCGCATCTAGTGCTACTGGTACTACCGACATCACTGGAGGTATGGGATCCTCTGGCCTCTGTGGCTCAACTGGCTCATGTTCGGTAACATTCTCGATGTGAATCTGTCCAGGTAGAGGGGCTACCCCTTGCTGATCTCCAACTGGTCCCTACTCTACTGGATTCTCTTTCATGCCGGCTCCTCCAATAACCGAGAACGATGTGCCCCTAAAGGAAAGGATACAAGGTATCAAAAGACAGGACGGAAAGGAATCGAGGATGGTAATCAAGTTAGTAATTAAGACGAGAGAAAGAGAAGAAGGATCAGAAGATCAAGGGGGACATATTTTGATTGAGACTCCTATAATCGCAACACCCCACAAGTCTGAAAAATAGACCTGCATGGGCCACCACTAAAACCTTGTCACGCCCCAGTACCGGAATACTGAGATGGACTAGGCCAGCTACACCGTATGAGGTATATAAACGTTATACGGCGATCGTGGCTGTCAAGAGACTAGGGTGCTACAATCAGGTCTCCTATGGTCCCACAGAGCATCTATGTCTCAATCAATCAAAACAAGAAGCAGTAAATAATGATCATATATGACAAAGCAGTAAGGCATCCCCGACGCTTCATTAAAGTGATTCATGAGTCTAGCTATACAAAATGATGAGCTAGTTCCGAGAGTCAACAGTACATAACTATAGTCAGCTGCAGTCTGATTTAATTATAATTATGCAAAAGAAAACTAGTGTCCAGAACTGTCGGCTAAACAGGTGCCAGTGGCTAAACGCCAAGTAAAAAATAGAAGATATCAGAGCGGTGAAGAAGAAACCCACTCATGGTCCCTGGCGTCCATACTCCTGGTGTTCACCATTGTTCGGATGGAAGGCTGGATCCTCTGGAGCTGCTACGAAATCTGGCCAAACAAAACCAGCGGGGTCAGGCCCCAAATAGCAAGTACCACAAGGAAGCACAAAAGAGTGAGATAAACCCAATGAGTAGAATAAGGCCTGATTCACGAGTTATAGGCTTATACCATACCATCGAGACAATACAACATCCTTACAACCAAACAAGGACAAACGGTGTCAATATCGTACCGAGATAAGATATATCCTATACCCATGGGCAGGTAAAAGGGCTTCTGATCGCGACTTCGATCCATAGCCTATCGCAGCATAATAGCCCAACCCAACAACCAAACAAGGACATGGGTTGAACCACGCACCACGATAGTCCATGTTCCTCAGTTGCTAACAAAAGATAACATATCACAAACAAGTCGGCTTACAAGCGGCCAATCAAATTCTACGGCTTTCTACGATTTGCCTGGATTATCCCAGTAATGCAATATAGGAATCCTCAGATCGTGTCAACCCAGCAGGGCTAGCCAAATCATATAATATACATATACATGGCACTTTAATTATGCACCGGTCCCCCGTAAGGCCACCGTGCTAAAATATATAACACATAGCACGCAGGAGTCGGATATAGTCATCCACTATAGGCAGATGAAACTGTATCCGTGGCGGCCAACCCGACAAGTCAGGACGGGACCCGGGGGTGGCTAGTATGGCACGATCTCGAAATTCTGTTCCCTTCCAATGCTTCTATCGATTTAAGTGGCTTAGATTAACCCTATCTTGATATTGGAATTACATGTCGTGGTCACATGATCATCCCCCTATATGTCGTACCATAGTACGAGTACCCTAAGTACGAATCTACATCGGCTCAAGGAGTCCCAAATCTAGATCCATGCTTAGTGTAATGCTTCAAACAACAATCATTATACCACGACACTATTGCTGACCAATTACCCTGACTGTGCTGGAAAGTACACATGTATTGACATATAACACGAATGATCACTTAGCACGTAGAGTCACACCTCAGTGCACTCATTAAATAGCACCGCAGTGCATACTTAATATTGTATCTCAATACATACTTAGAAAAGGTACCAGCACATACAAAGGTAATCTGGTCAGGAACATGGTCAAGTCAGGAAGTCACACGGACCTCTCGTGACATAAAAATTACACATGAAATCTGGTTAAAGTGAAACATGAAGATTCTTGGAGCCAACACAAGGATCTACCACTTCCATGTTAGAAGTTGGGAGAAATTCTTGCCATAATGCAATCAATAGGACACAAAATATATAAAATAGCCAAAGTAGGCCCTATGCGGCCAAGGGTGGATGGGCTCATGCGGCTCAGAAAAGCTGGGCCATGCGGCTCAGAACGAACGGGTACATGCGGCTCAGGAATGCGGGGCGCATGCGGCTGAAGGGATGCGCGCTCATACGGCTCAAAAAAGCTGGACCATGCGGCTCAGGACGAACGGGTACATGCGGCTCAGGAATACGGGGCGCATGCGGTTGAAGGAAAGCGTGCTCATGCGGCTGGGAGTGAGTAAGCTCATGCGGCTGGGAATGGACGGGCGTATATGCGGCTGCGGGGGACCAACGCCATGCGGCCAAGCGATGCGCGCATATGCGGCTGCAGGAGAAAGCAACCCCATGCGGTTTAAGGAAAATAACTTCATGCGGCCAGAAGAGCGGTTCATATGCGGCTGAGAGCATGCGGGCTTATGCGGCTAGGAATGCGGGTGTTCATGCGGCTGGGAGTTCAAGGACAGCTTATGCGGCCAGAAACAGCTTATGCGACCAGACTGCTTATGCGGTTGGAAGAAATTAAGTTCATGCGGCTAGGGATAAAGTCTTATGCGGCTAGAAATGCTCATGCGGCTGAAAGCTAAAAAGTCATGCGGCCAGGGAAACTTGCCGCATGGAAGTTCATGCGGTCAAGTACTGTTCTTCTTCTCCATTTTCCGAGAAGAAAAACTATGGAAAGTCATGGCTTCAAAGCTTCATAACTCCTCCATCCAAGGCCAGAATCCAGACTTCCATAGGTCAAACTGGGGTAGAACGAAATTCTCTACAACATGAAACCATCAAAACTTTAAAATAACAAGGTTTACTAGATCAAACCCAAGAAAAACAAAAATGACATAAACTTAGATCTACATAAATTGAGCCATGGAAATCAAAAATGCTAAGTACTAAACTTGTAGAGGATGATGAGAAGAACAATATAGACAAATCATATCAAAGAAAAATCAAGAAATGAAAAATGCAAGAATCTCTCTATTTGGTGTAAGATGTAATTGCCTATTGGTTGGGAGGAAAAGAAATGAAAAGAGTGAATGAGGAGAAAGAGTGAGGAAGTGAATATATATAGGGGTTGGGTTGACTCAAAGAAAACCCTAATCTCAAGCATGCTCTTAACCATGTGACTAATGACATGTTAATTACTACATGATACAACTAGTTAAATTAATTAAATAAAATCATAACCACAACACGGTTCAAAAATCCTATCATCGAAATAGTGAACCACGCCTACAACCAAACAAGGACAAGGGGTGGCACACTAATCCGCGACGAGATACTGTTCCATGCCATGGCCAGTTACGAACATATGATACATACAATCAAGATACAGGTGCCAGATACCATATACAGAAAAAAATCAAAAATTTACGTATTTCGGGAATGGGGAGTGACAGAAACTCTACCAACTAGGATAAAAATTTATTTAAAGTACAATGAGAAAATGATATGGTGGATTGTATCTCGTTTTCGGTTTAGCGCTCAAAATGGGGTGACAATGGAGTTGGTAATTTAGTCCCACATCGATTAGGAGATGGGATCATGCGGTGTAGATAATTAAGATTGGTTCAGGCCTTACATGAGAATTCTCTTTTAAGGCATATGGGCACAAACAATATCGCACCTCATGGGCCAACTCCGGTTCAGGTCACACCGTTTTTCCAACAAGTGGTATCAGAGTGAGGTTACCAACAATTGGTATCAGAGCCTATGGTTACGAGGCTAGTTTGGACGTTCTAATTGGTTCGAGGCAAATGGTAGCCAGGTGTGCTAGGTTGCTCGGTCAGCAAAAACGAGCTAAGGTGGATTGGTTCGAGACAGAGGTAGCCGGAGTGCGCTAAGGTTATTCGGTTAGCGGAAACGAGTAAAGATAGCTGGAGTATGCTAAGGGTGTTCGACTAGCGGGAACAAACAATTTGTAGCCATGTGTGCTAGGTTGTTCGGTCAGCGAAAATGAGCTAAGGTGGACATTGTGGGATTGTATCTCGTTTTTGGTTTAGCGCTCAATTGAGATGTGACAATGGAGTTGGTAATTTAGTCCCACATCAGTTAAGAGGTGGGATCATGTGGTGTAGATAATTGACATCTCATGGACTAACTCCGGTTCAGGTCACACAACATTCCCAACATGATAGAAACTTAATTTTACAAATTTAGATTGAACTACAATGAGAATTTCTAAAAAATTGAATTTCTTTCCTATTTGTCAAAAAATTTCTATCCTAGTTAGTAGAGTTTATATAAAAAATTGTACATATAAAAACATTCTCCAATGGTTCTCTATTTATATTCTTTGTAACAACAAATAAAAATAATAATTTAATGATATGAAATCTAATATTAATTCTTATAGAAAGTCTACATTCTATGTCACTACCACATATGATATAAATTGAAATAGAAACCATCATGGAAATTTTGTTTTTCTAAAGTAGTTTCTGGCATACAAATAGGGGAGATGATATAGAAACCCCCATTGGTGTTGATTGCTTTAGGAATTTGCTTCACAAGATTTTATTGAGTGGGGTTCGTGCCTAGAGTAAAGTAAATAATATACACACGCATTAATATATGCTACAGAGAAAGCAAAACATCCCTGGAGAGAGAATCTCTACATATTAAGTGTAGGAAGAAGAAACAAAGGAACATGGGAGACATGGTGACAGGCTCACATGCATCATAGTGGAATCCAGGTCACACCTACAAGGATCCATGGAATTAATCCCACATTTTATACAGAAAATTTACTGTACAATAAAAAAATTATTTAAAATTGTATAAAACGATAGAAGTTGGAAAAATTATGGAAAATAATATAATCCGATAAATGGTGTGTCGAAAATTGGACAAAAATTATGGGAAACGATATAATCCGACAAACGGTGTGTCGGAAATTGGGCACGCCCAATTTTCGAAAATTTCCAACATACCATTTGTCGAAAATTGGGAGGGATGTTGGATTGGGTTGGGTTGGATGGTGGGTTGGTTATTGATTTTTTTTTCTTTTGAGTTGGTTTGGTTTTTATTTTAATTTTAATTTTTTATTTTTATGTTTTAGTTGAGTGTGATGTTGGTTTTATGTTTGAATTGGTTTGATTTTTTTCGATTTGGTTTATTTTTTGTTTGTTGGATTGAGCTTTTAACTAATTGTAAGATTCTCCAACGTTACAATTCCAACGTTCCAATTCCAACATTACAATTACAACGGCTATATTAGACCACAATGTTATGTATAAGTATCAGAGCATCAAGCAACATCTTCTCCCACAAAATTTTATTTCCTTTAAAATATCTCTCATTCAGTAAGAAGCTCTCTAGTTCGTTGAAAATTGAAGTTCATCCATAAAATCAACATCACACTCGACTAAAACATAAAAAAAAAAACCAAACCAACTCAAAAGAAAAAAAAAACTAATAACCAACCCACCACCCAACCCAACCCAGCATTCTCCAACCCAACTCAACATCCCTCCCAATTTCCGACAAATGGTATGTTGGAAATTGGACATTGTCCAATTTCTGACAGACCGTGTGTCGAAAATTGGACGTGCCCAGTTTCCAACACACCTTTTGTCGGATTATATCGTTTCCCATAATTTTTCCAACTTCTATTGTGTTACGCAATTTTAAATAATTTTCTTATTGTACAGTAAATTTTTTGCATTTTATAGGAAAGGAACTGTGTGTGTTATAAAGCATCGTTAGTAGTTGGGACATCCAATTTCTAAATTCTAGATTTAAAATATAGAACCTTATTTTATAAAATAGTAAAATTTATTTTAGATTTTAATTTCTAAAATTTTCAGAACCAACTTACTCACAGGAGCTATAAGTTGTGTATAGTAAATTCTTTTTTGTAGTCCAATTCTAGATTTATATTCTTTTTTTCACATTAATTTTTGACCCCACAATTTTTTGGACGAATGCTCATTTTATTATTTTATACTATTTTCATACAAACCAAACTCGTTCTACATTTACCTTTATTTTAAAATTTTGGACTTCAAGATAAAACTTTAAGCACCATCTACTAATGATGCTTCTTAGATAGAAAAAGAGAAAAAAATTTCCAAAACAATCTGGACGAAAGTTCATTTTCTACTATTTTCATGCAAGTCAAACTCATTATACATATATCTTTATTTTAAAATTTTGGACCTCAAAATAAAATTTTGAGCACCATCAACTAATGATACATCTTAGAGAAGAAAAAAAAATAGAGAAATTCGAGGGCCCCGCATGGAAATCGTGCGCGTCCGTTCGTTCCAACGATCAAGGACGACGGACTCTACGAACTGAGCTTCCAATCTAGACCCATATATATATATATATATATAGCATCGATATTTATAGTAAATATTATAGAGACAATGTTACACTACAAATAGCTGGCACCGATCCCAAATCAACGGAACATAGCCGAGAAATGAGGCTCGGCACCACGCTTCCGGGGATTCCTTGATTGGTCCCAATCCTATGTGGGCCTCCCGCTGCTTCCTGCAAGAGAAATCTATCCCCATTTGGTAGAGTAAGAATTGATAATTTAAACATGAGTTCTATTTAACGAATCGGAAAATTTTCTACTTTTTGCATTATATTTACAATAGTGTTATGAAACTACAATATTTTTTGGAACAAATCCTATAGTCCCAATAATATGACAGTACATTATAATATCAATTATCATCTTTCTTTTAAGATTTTTCTTTTTACATTCAATAATGTAATATCACATCAATCTAGTTATAGAGTGTGTAAAAAAAATGTGTTCACATAGCATTATTCTGTGTTCACATAGCATTACTCTGTATAAGAAGAATTGTGTAGAGCACAAAGTTGGTAAGCAAAGAACTAAAACGTCAAACTTATAATATTTTTCATGATATATCTAAATTTTCGGAGTTTCTCTTGAACTATTGCAGGAATGCAGATACAAAGGAGATGAAGTATTGATGTTTTCTACACAAAAAGATTTTGGTGTTCCGTATGGATGTTTTTTTTTTTTTTTGAATGTTGTTTATAATTTAATATTTTCAGGATTGGGATATAAATATTTTCAGTTGGACTGTACTAATACAGACTAACATTTTTTCATGCGGATTTCAGATCCTGACGAGACATATATCGTTGGATTTGCAGCGTTGAATTATCCACGTTAGTGTATTTTCAACAAAATTTGTACCACTGTTTTGAAGCAAAGTGTCACAAAATTTGTGCAAACACTTTCATAGAGATAATTCGACGTTGCATATCAAACGACGTATATCTAATCGCGATCCGAGATCTGTACGGAAAGATGTGAGCTCTTGTTGTGCGGTCAAATTAAAAATAGATTTGTATACAACACATACAGATATAAAAACTTACATGCAAAATTTTAGAAAGAAATTCAGTTCCCTTCTTTGACTATATATGTTTTTAAAAATAAGTTACATATAATTTTTTTATTTATTCATGATTTGCTTATAAATCTTTTTTTAGTTTGACCCATATCTTTTTGTGCGGACCTCGAATCATGACGAGACCTACATAAATTACTTATGCGAGAGTATTTTAAACAAATCTCGGGACACTTTAAGAGAACATTACATGTGGGACCCGCGAGTGACGTTCCGAAAAAAGTATTGCAAAATTTGCTGAAAATATCCTCACATGGGTAAATCAACGTTGCAAATACAACAATGTAGGCCTCGTCACGATTTAAAATCTGCATGAAAAGATATAAGTTTGTATTGATACGGCTAAATTGAAAATAGACTTATATGCCAATTATAAAATATAGATATTTATATACAAAACTTTAAAAAAAGGTAAAAAAAAGGGTATGGCATTTTCTATGGAAAAAATATCTTTAGGAAATGTCATAGGATTCCACACTTTTGCACAATAAATAACAAAAGCTTCGACGTTTTTCTTGATTCTTTTTTTTTTTTCAAGAATCAAGAGTACTGTCAAAAGTTTCGAAGTTTTACTTCTCTTTTGACAAACTTGATATACTTTGTACTTTTTGTATAATTTTTCTTAATGTTCAATGCTGTGTAGAAATTTTTTGGTTAATGAATCATAGTATATAATGTAACGGTTATCCATTTTTTTTAACAGACAAAATTAAGATATGGGTTAGGACATTAACAATGTAAGTAAGTGATGATTGTGAAAGTTCAAATCACGGTAATAGTAAAATTTCGCTTTTACAAGTATCCGACAAGTTTCACATAATAGCACCACGCAATGAATCAAATAGGAAATAATAGTGATGAGAAGTGCTCCCCCCAACAAAGAATGAAAGAAATGGAAAGCCACGGTGCAGGAGGTTGAGCACAAACTTTTCAGCCCTGTTACATAGCTCAATTATTAGTTGAATTACAAATGTTTAGTTGCATACAATACTATATATATATATATATAAGTTGAATCTGGAAAATGGCCAGATTATATATATATATATATATATATATATATATATATATATATATATATATATATATATATATATATGAACATAGGAATTATATAGCACCACACAATGAATCAAATAGGAATTATTAGTTGACTCACGGTGAGGTGGCACCTCACCTTCCTTATTTTCTCTCTCTCTCTCTCAAGGCCGGCTCCAACATTTTGGAGGCCCTAGGCAAGTCCATATATGAGACCATTATTCCTTTATATAATTTTTATTTTTACAAGTAACGAAGATATATTTACTTTACGATCTCCTCCACAATGAGCTTCTTCCCCGTTTTTAAACAATTAATATTAGAAGCTTCACAAGACAGAAAAAGACATTAGAAACTAGAAATAGGAAAAAAAAAATCATGCATTGACACATTTGTTGAGGGAGAAAGTGACCGTTTATTTTTTACCGTAGGATAGAGATTTTTTTATGGAAATGTGTGAGTGAGAGAAGATAAAGAGCCGGCTTAGAAGTAGGTACAACATTTCTTCTTCTTTTTTCCTTATGAATCTGCAGGCAGCCATGGACTTACCAGATCCATAATTTTTTTGTCCGATATAAAATAATTAAAATTCAAAAAAAAAAAAAAATGGAGGCCCCCGAGAGAGGAGGTCCTAGGCGGCTGCCTAGCCTGCCTCCCCCCTGGAGCCGGCCATGCTCTCTCTCTCTCTCTCTCTCTCTCTCTCTCTCTCTATATATATATATATATATATATATATATATATATATATATATATATATCAAAAAATTACATAATTAGCATCACACTTTTAGAATATTACAAAAGAAGCATCAAGTTTCAGAAAATTGTCAAACGGGCACCGGGCCGGACTTCTAAAGCCCGGACCCTCCTAATCTGCTAATCCCGCAATTAGAGAGCGGCCGAACTTCAAAAGTTCGGTAGGTGATGTCATGAGGTGACGCAAGGAGCCGGACTTTTGAAGTCCGGGTGCTCCTATTTATTTGGGTAGATGGAGGATAGACGTAATTTCCTCCAGAAAGAACCGTTGGATGCGAATGAAGAAAAAATAAATATATAAACCAGACTTTTGAAGTCCGGCCCACGCTGGTGACGTCAGCAGCCGAACTTCAAAAGTCCGACTCCTCCTAATCAGAAATTAATTTCCTCCTAATCCAGCCTAATCGGAAGAAGAAGTTTGGTGACATCACCAAACAGACATTTGAAGGCCGGTTGTTTGCTTTTTCTACAATTTTATGAAACTTAATGCTATACTTGGAATTACATCAAAGTTTAGTGTTGTATGTAAAATTTTCTGTATATATATTGAAGAAAGAATAATTAGTTTCTGGAATCACTCCCACTAGGATTCGAACTCCGCCAACAAGGACCACATGCATCCACACTAACCACTTGGACTAGTAGTCATATATATATATATATATATATATATATATATATATATATATATATATATATATATATATATATATATATATATATATATATATATATAAACTATTTTTGTGACTCGAACTCGAACATACATTCTCAATAATACAAACAACAAATTTTACCGTCGTGACAGACAACAATCTCAATATCACCCACTACACTTGTAATTTTTGTAGTCTTCTAAATCTTTTTTTATATATATTTCAAAAAAATATATTATTTTGTTATTGTACATTAAGCATTAAAAATACTTGATGGTTAGAGCAATAATATAAGTATATGTTTTGGTTGTGAGTTGGAATATCCATATCCCCTAATTTTGTTTTAAATATAACTATATTTATAGTTATATTTCTTTGGATAAGAAATTTGTTGAAAACGAAACACGAAAATCATATATTTATTTGGATTAAAAAATTCATTGAAAATTAATCACGAAAATCGTTTTCCAATTCAATAGGACGTGACGACGACCAAAGAAAAAATACACAAACTAAATATGCTAAAACCATAACAAGCATAATTCAAACACAATAACTTTTTACATGAAAAATTTTGACGAAAAAAATCACGGGACGATTCGAGTCCATCGAAAAAAAGCCTCAACTAATGTATTAATATTGAGATATATCGACTCTTTACAAACTTCTTCACCGATTCACACGGATCACGACAATACTTCAATTAGATGAAAATAAATTACAATGGGTATAAAAAAGTTACCAAAGACAAGAAGACGAAAAAGAACCGTTGTAAAACACCTCGAAATGATCTATCTTCAAATCAATCACCGAAAACTTGGAATACCTTTTGACAAAAAGAGAAAAAAAAAATCAAAGAGAAAGTTTGGAGGTGATTCTTTATCCAAGGGATAAGATGGAGTCATTAAATCTTGATTTAGTTTTTTTTTCAATTACTTCCATTTTTTCTTTTCTTTTATTTTGTCCATTTTATTATGTTTTACAACAGCAACAATATTTCTGTATTGATAGGAAGACCCATAGTGTAGGTAAGAAGAATGGATAACACGAAGAGCGGCATATTCAAAACTTATTCCATCACTCGGTACGGATTAGTTTAACTCCACACCAAAACCATTGATAATTCTATTGGCGTTCCATGAAGTAGGTGGTGAATGATGATGTCAACTTCAAAAATATATATAGCATGCGTGTGACATGAAGATTTCCATTTCCAGAGGGATGGATAAATTGAAACTTCCGCTTGGAAGTAATATGACCAACATTTCTTGGTAGGAGAGGATTCAGTTGAACCACCCCCTACTATAAATATTAAAAAGTGCAAATAGCTAAACTAATACCTACTAATTAAATCACTCATATGTGACCAGTTAAGATTACCTATCTTGAATCTTCCTATTTCTGCTAGATTTTGAGTGTTGGGCTCTATAATAAGCTACCCTTAGTAAAACAAATATTTTTTTGTAATATTTAGTGCCATTCACTTTTTTAGTTCCACATTAGGAAAAAAACAACTCACTCACTTGACCATATAATACTTTCTTTTGCTCACTTGTGAGTTGTTGTGGGCTAGTCTTGTGGACCAAAAGCACGGCCGCGGCTCGGTTTACTTCGGTTTGTGTGCGGGTACGTGATCACATCTGTGGGCACCGAGTGTCGTCCGATTTTTACTATCAAGTTCGGATTGGGGCCTAAAAATATGTTCGCACATATACCTAGAATAATCTTTTAGGGTAGTACTTCGTACACGACTTTTTCATAAATTGGTAACACTAAACTTTTGTTATTTTGTTTACAGAAATTAAAAAAAAAATTCTAACAATATTTCCAAAAAAACTAAACAAGAAACCAAAAAAAAGATAACTATACACAATTCCTAGTGGTTGCTTGCATGATTGCAACCTAGAAATCAATTACGAGATGGTAATATATATATATATATATATATATATATATATATATATATATATATATATATATATATATATATATATATAAAAGCAAATGTGAGTGCGGTTGGACTGCGGGTCCTTTAAGAGAAAGAGTAATGCTATATGTACCTCCAAAAATTTTATTCCTCCATGTCCCTCCGCCACGTGACACTCCTTTATTGACCCAAACAAATAGGGGGGGGGGGGGGGGGGGGGGGGGGGGGGGGGGGGGTGGAGGAGGGGGTGGTTGGGAGAAGACAAGCCAATAGAATAGGATGTATATTTGGAGGTACATAAAGTATTTTCCATTTCGATATATATATTTTGGTAAGAATAAGAGTGCACTGTTTCGGACACATCCAATAATTTTTCATCTCGTGGAGGTTGTACAAAATTAAAACTAGATAAGTACCAAGTATTGTAAGTAAGAAGCTTCAGTAACAATCAGTGTTCAGCCTGCCATTTATAGGTAAAGTGGTTAGAAGTAGTTGCAGGCAAGTTGGCATCTAACGCTGCTTTGGGTACCAAAATTAGCAACTAAAACTTTCTGGATACACAATCCCAGTCGGAAAAAAAACTGACACGGAACGACAAGAAACATCCCAACAGCAGCAGTATTTATATAGAGAACGAGCCAACCGAGAGACTGCGTACAAATCGATCCCTCCTCGGCCGAAGAAGATCGTCGGAGGAATCGCAGTCGAAGGCGTGCTCGCTGCCGGCATTTAATCAAACACTCTGGTCCGATCGAGCTGGACTTGCAGCTTTCGAACAACTTGACAAAAAACGTAGTCGTCCAAAACTTAGTTATTTACGTGCAACAGAGTGGCAGACAGAGTAGCAACAGCTGAGGGGAGGCTCGAGTAGGAAAAGTTTCACATATAGGTATGGGACTCAATCATTCATATGTTTCTTCCTATATGAATCTACATTAAAACTGTAGATTACAAATTTAGAAGTCTGTTTTTTTTTAGCAGCATTGCTCTAAAACATGGCCGATACGAGAATGGACACGGACACCCCGTCGCTGAAGCCGTCGTCGCCGTCGAGGAGGATGCTCCCGGACTTCAAGCAGTCGGTGAAGCTCAAGTACGTCAAGCTCGGGTACCACTACGTGATCAGCCACCTAATGTACCTCCTCCTCGTCCCGTTCCTCGTCGCGGTCGCCGCGCAGATGTCGGCCTTCTCCGAGCGGGACCTCCGCGACCTCTGGGACCACCTCCGCTACAACCTCGTCTCCGTGGTGGTCTGCTCCGCGCTGCTTGTGTTCCTGTCCACCCTCTACTTCCTCACCCGGCCCCGCCCCGTGTACCTTGTGGACTTCTCGTGCTACAAGCCGGACGACGGCCGCAAGGTGACGCGGAAGGTGTTCATGGACAAGTCGGCCATGACGGGCTCCTTCAGCGCGGAGAACCTGGAGTTCCAGCGGAGGATACTCGAGCGGTCCGGCCTCGGGGAGCACACGTACCTCCCCGAGGCCGTGACGAACGTGCCCCCGAACCCTTCCATGGCCGAGGCCAGGAAGGAGGCGGAGGCCGTCATGTTCGGGGCGCTGGACGAGCTCTTCGCAAAGACGGGCCTGCGGCCCAAGGACGTGGCGGTGCTGGTCGTCAACTGCAGCCTGTTCAACCCCACGCCCTCGCTGTCGGCGATGATCGTGAACCGCTACAAGCTGCGGGGGAACGTCCTCAGCTACAACCTCGGCGGCATGGGCTGCAGCGCTGGCCTGATATCGGTGGACCTCGCCAGGGGCCTGCTCCAGGTCCACCCCAACTCGTACGCGCTGGTGGTGAGCATGGAGAACATCACCCTGAACTGGTACTTCGGCAACGACAGGTCGAAGCTCGTGTCGAACTGCCTGTTCCGCATGGGCGGGGCCGCGGTGCTGCTCTCGAACAGGAGGGCCGACCGGCGGCGGGCCAAGTACCAGCTGGTGCACACCGTGCGCACGCACAAGGGCGCGGACGACAGGTGCTACGGGTGCGTGACGCAGGAGGAGGACGCCGAGGGGAGGGTCGGCGTGTCGCTGTCGAAGGACCTCATGGCGGTGGCGGGGGACGCGCTCAAGACCAACATCACCACGCTGGGCCCGCTGGTGCTGCCGCTGTCGGAGCAGCTGGCGTTCTTCGCCACGCTGGTCGGGAGGAGGGTCCTGAAGCTGGCGAAGGTGAAGCCGTACATCCCGGACTTCAGGCTGGCGTTCGAGCACTTCTGCATCCACGCGGGCGGGAGGGCGGTGCTGGACGAGCTGGAGAAGAACCTGCAGCTGTCGGAGTGGCACATGGAGCCGTCGAGGATGACGCTGTACCGGTTCGGGAACACGTCGAGCAGCTCGCTGTGGTACGAGCTGGCGTACACCGAGGGGAAAGGGAGGGTCCGGAGGGGGGACAGGGTGTGGCAGATCGCGTTCGGGTCCGGGTTCAAGTGCAACAGCGCCGTCTGGAAGGCCCTCAGGGCGGTCAGCCCGGCCGAGGAGGAGAACCCGTGGATGGACGAGATCGACGAGTTCCCGGTCGACGTTCCGAGGGTCTCTTCACTGTGAACTAAGTTTAAGCTCCTAGTAGTAGTACTAGTCTGTCTACATGTTTATTGTGTCCAGTCCATGTTCTGGTGCGTGTCTGTGTGTGTCGCCTCTGAGGATTAGATTAGTTAGGACACGATGAACTTGCAATTGAACATCATGTCAGTGTGTGTGTGGTCTTGTGGTTTCATGGCTCAAGGCTTTGATTTGATTCATATCACTTAATTGGATTTGCTTGTGAATTTATATATCTTGCTTGATCACATGATCATCTAGTGATTATACCATTGTTTCCAACTCCTCCGATCGGTAAACCCATCTCATAGTCCGGAGATCCATTATGTGTACTACCAGGGCTGCCCCGGATGATTGGATTGTCCGAATCGAAGCTTATTTTAGTTGTCCATATATTCTTATTGTGGGCTGGTCATAGGAGTCACCAACGACTCCAATCTCTTGTAGGTCACGTTGGACAACCGCAATCTCTTGTAGGTCACGTTGGACTTGAAAGGTTGTTTTAAACAAAAGGGGTTGTCCTAATCCAAAATTTTGTTATAATTCCTCCTCATGGCTTGCACAGTATCTGTTACCAATGAGTATTTAGAAGCATAAGATAAAACCAGCTCCTATGTGGACAGAAAGAGCGGACATATATACATATAATTTTCATAATCAAAGACTACTTTCAGATCTTGAGCTTCACAAGAGGAATTGAATAAGACAATAAAGCCGTTATAATCGGTGAAAACAACAAACCTGGTTTAAATGATGAATTAGCCACCAAACTTGGTTTAGATGATGAATTAGCCATATATGATAAGAGGACGTATCCTTGTCACCAATCTTACTTGATAAAGGCACGAAAGTGTACACATACAATTTTATTCTAAAATTCTGCCAAAATTTACCTTCACCTTAATCTAACTTGAGACGGAATGGCACCTCCTTAATCTAACTTGAGACGGAATGGCACCTGTAAATTGCACCACCTTTGCCTCGTCTGAGAGATTTCTTTCATCCGAGGCCTCGTTTGGTTCGCGGAATGGAAGGGAAAGGAAATCAATTCCTTGATTTGATTTTCCTTTCCGATGTTTGGAAATGTCAAGAAATTTAGAAAGAAAAATGAATACTTCAATGTGGAAAAGTGATTCATTGCTTAGACTTTTTCTTCTAATTTTTCTTCCAACTCAATACGTCATCCAAGATTTCTCAAGGTGAGGTTAACATCATCAACGATCAACCAGCAACAAAATGCCAGAAGTTAACTAGTTGCCACCATTTCTCTCGAGGTCAGGTCATGTTTAGCTAAAACTTAAAAAAGAAATATCTGAATATATTTGAAATTTCCCTTTTAAGTTCTAAACTAAAAATGCCCTGACCTTAGATGCTTCAGAGGGGGTCCAATGACAAACTCAAGAATCCATTTTTTCCCTTCTTTAATTAGTCCATAGGGGAAAGACATCAATAAAAGAAACTAGACATGCACAGATTTAAAATCAAATTGATGGAGCAGAGCAAAGCCAACTCTGAATAAATTTCCAGACGGAGAACATAAGAAAACAACCATCATATTCCGAAAAATAAATCAAGTTATTGAATGTAAGGTTATCTGGGGAACCAAATGGAGACGACTAATTAAAAAGAAAAGGAAAAGAGATTCGGCCATCCTGATATTTCGGTTCTTATCGATCAACTCAGAGTTACAAATGGTCTGCAAAATGTACAGCCAGGATAAAAAAAAACAGCATTACTAGCATTATTAGATCAGAAGATGAACTGCAACTCAGTCCTTGGAGGATTTGTTGATAAGGGACTTGTGGATATGGGGGATTACACCACCTCCGGCTATGGTTCCCTTGATGAGGGTATCGAGCTCTTCATCCCCTCTGATCGCAAGCTGAAGGTGTCTCGGAGTGATTCTTTTCACCTTCAAATCTTTACTAGCATTGCCGGCCAGCTCCAACACTTCAGCAGTCAGGTACTCCAGAATAGCAGCAGAGTATACAGCAGCAGTAGCTCCCACTCTCCCATTGGCAGCAATCCGAGATTTCAGAAGACGGTGGATTCGTCCAACAGGAAACTGTAAACATGTAACAAAAAGGAAAACATATAAGAAAATGTAAAAAAAAAAAAAAAAAGATTTGCGGCAATCAAGAAATCAGGTGAGCAAAATATGAGCAGCTAAATTCTTAAAAGTGCATGTGGATCACATCAAGTCTCCAGTATCTATACGATGGGAATGAAAACAAGTTTGATATGAAACCATGTACCAGAGGTTACCCTTGACAACAAGATACAGTAAACAGTATTTGATAATAAAAATTGTAAAATCTCATATTCTTACCAAACAACAGAAGATCTACAACTCCAACATAGTATCCAACGATCTCAACATCGATTTTTCTTATTTTAAATAAGACCCTTAAAATATTTTCGTCAATAATTTAGACAACCCAAAATACTAACCTATTATCGTGTAGTGTACACAATTTAGACATTGCGTTTTTTCTTATAATCAAGACACATAAATTTGTGCTACACGTATTGTTGTCCAACAGTCTCAACATTTTATTTTGTCATTTGTGTGCATAATACAGAATTTATATCACACACCGTCTGTGGAGTCCAAAAACTTGACGGGTGCGGATGGTTGTTATGCGTCCGACTAACATACATACAATCTCACGTGCATGGTAGCAAGCCAGCGGCAAGTGGTAGTCATGTATACCAGCCGCTAGAGTGGTTGGCATCCATCGACGGTATTGAAATAAATATTTCATACACTGTTGGTGTAAATTTCGGACTGCACCAGCGACTCAGAAATATTGTTACATTTCAGTTTGAACTCATTTTAATTTCGGCAGTGCTATTTGGACCCCGCACAATTGGCCCGCGGCCACGTGCCGGCCGCGGATTGGCCAAAAACTTGCCCCCCCCCCCCCCCTCCCCCGCAGGCAAAATCGCGTTTTCCTTTATTTTATGGGTCGAGGCAGACTATGATAGGCTTTGGGCCCAGGACCAGGGGAAAATGATGTTGTATGGACCACGAGTCCGCCGCAGACCACGTAGCCTTGGATGGACCATGAGTTCGCTCCCAAGACATGCATATCAGTCATAACCGCTGATAACCACGGAGCATGGCCAAAAGATACTGAAGTGCTCCCTACACCTGTGGTTATGTGGAAGTGTACAATGGTGGGGAGGTTATGGGGTGAGGTACGACTTCGAAATATTGCTATGCAATTATCCGGTGGAGTTTTTGAACTCTACTAATAGTGTATGAAATATAACTCCTTTTCAAATAAAGTATAAAAGAATTAAGAATCTTGGTTGTGTTGTTGTGAATGATAGAGATGATTTTTTAAAATTATTTTAGGCAGAGTGATAAATTTTAGTTCATACATATAAAAATATTTATCCAAACCAAACATGATTTTTTTTTAATCTTGATTCTCCTCTTTGCATCCAAAGTCATTTTTTAGGCTGTCATGGTTTAGGTCTCGAGTTTATGTAAAACCCAAATACATTCAAAAGATATTTAGGTTTTATATTTTGTATTAGAAACCTCACCCAAAGTTGACCTTAGTTTCTTATTAAAAAGTAAGCTCAAAGTTACCAGTATATAGAAAAGGGACTTGTATGATCTAAGAAACTCTAATCAGACAACGAAATATCGAAATTCATACTTACCCAAACTCAATCGGAAACTCACATTGGTTGTCTTTATAACCCCAACCCAAATTTTTACTAATGTTAAGTTTGTTCCTAAAAGAATTGAAAGTTTTAAAATTTGTTTATCAACTTAACATCAAACCTCTACGGTGATGCTAGATTCCCAGCCAAGTTAGCTAGGAGGTAGGTGGAACTACCATTTTGGTATTTGCAATTACGTTAACGCAACTAAGGAGTAACATCTAAGTTGGCTAGACTAAAAAAAGTTGAGATGAAGAAGTAGGATATATAATTTGCTATATGGATTTCTCTATGGCACAAGCAACAAAGTGCTAACAATTGATAATCCCATAACACATTGGTTACAGCAATGGATAGTTAAGGTATGATAACTACACATTGGTTTTGGCAATGGATAGGATAGTTAAGGTATAATAACTACACGTTGCTTATGGAAATGTATAGTAAGTTATGATAAGTACATATTGATATGAAGAAATATTAAGGCGCTATTGGTGTGGAGTACCTACAGCTAAATTTAAGAGGGTTTGATATTTATCATAAAGTATAAGTAAAGAAACTTGACATTTTTTTAGGCTGACCAACAACTACATAGCAGAACAAGGATATCATACAATTATCTCGATACCGCAGTAGATTATATATATATATATATATATATATATATATATATATATATATATATATATATAAAAAAAAAAAAATATATATATATATATATATATATATATATATATATATATATATATATATTTTATATATATATATATATAACCGTATTACCTACAAAAGGCCATTGCCAGTATGAAGTGAATGATACTGAACATAAGGAATCCTTGATGTACTTATGATCATTAGTAATTTTCTAGTAGTGGCACAAGCCTAGGACTGATACTGGCAAACAGATAACACTTGCCCCATAGTAGTAACTGTATGAAGTCTTATTTCTGCATGGACAAATTGCAAACTAAAAGGAAATTCTTTGTAAAAAAATGAAAATTTACATTGACACTATTAAATGTGTCAGCTCACAGGCTAACATTCACTATTACTTACACTTTGACATGACATAATTGATTGTGAGATGCAGAGAGTAGATAGTTAGCATTGATGAATTTTGATCTTCCTCTTAGGGTACCAAATTGCTTAATCAGATTCAAGGCAACAGCAAGTCCGATGAAAGCATTGCCATTTATTTGGTTAATCCATTCGCCGCCATATTCCATCTGATTGAATAGGCCACATTATACATTAAATGATGATAAAAATGTTCGTCAGAATTAACATGCCTAGATAGATAATCAGTTTTGTTCGATGGCATAACTGCTTTATACTGTATGAACTATGAAGTCACAATTAAAAGGAAATTCTTTGTGAAAGTTTTTTATGATAATCATGGAAAGTTACATCGAACTATTAGATGTTTCAGCTCAGAGGTTAGCAGTCACTACATACTTGTATCTATCGATCTCTCACAAGTCTCACCATCTCCCTTTCCTTGGTCCTGACAAGCATAGCAATAGCACCAAGAATCCACAACGTGCTTCACTGCAGTAGTGACTTTTCTCTCTTTTCTTATTTTCTTCTTTCAGATTTCTTTCTTGTGATCTGTATCAAGTTTGCAGAAGTTACTGCAAATCCGAGCTATACCTGCAGGGTCTGTGTTTGACTCATGTTGGACATATTCCAAGAAATTTTGCCAAATCCGTGCAACCTGATCACATATACGCACACAGATACCAGCACATACTTGTATTTATATTTACACACAATGCAAAGATGCATGACATACATGCATGCACACTCATCCATGGATCTATCAATATTTCCAGAAAAATAACTTTAAGCTTAAACAATACAGTCCTTTACACATGGTTCAAAAATTCGGTTCCGGAATCAATTTTGGACCCTTCCTATGAATATCAGTCTCACTAATTTCGGGTATGTGTGGTTTTTATCAGTTTTGGCAGTTCGGACCCCCTAGTTCCGATCTGAAATGGCCGATACATACAAGTTCCAGCCAATACTTAACAAACCTTGCTTTTACATATATAACCCATTGTGCAATTAGTTTGCAGATTACCCCCCGTATAAAGTCGAAAATGGGTCTCTTAAATATCTACAACAACAACAGAAAACAAAAAAACCTTTATCCCAAAATTTTGGGTTTGGCTGTTTTTATCATTTTCTTCCATTCAGCTTTGTTAGGGTCCACGTTCTATGTAACACTAACAAAAAACTTGTTCTTCTTTAAAACTTCAATCCATTCCGTTTAGGCCAACCTCTAGCCCAAGCAGCTCCTTTCAACTCCTATTTTATCGCTAGAGCAACACATGCCTAAACACCAAGGGTGGTAGATGTCGGCTAGTGTAGATGTACGCGACATGTCCGGGCCGTCTAACATATCGGTTTCGATTAGAAAACAAAACAAATCTTTATATCATTTGGTTAAAACTGGCCGACGTATCAACCTAAATGCAATATTTCCGCCAACACAAGAAAGTGAAATGTCGGACAAAGTTTTATAGAAATCAATTTTATATGCTGACACATGTTTTTTTTTAAAGAATATATATGTTATCCCAATAACTCAAATAAAAACCCAACTCTTCTCTTTGCTCCTCTTTGACCCTCAGCCTTAGCTCAAAAATTATCCGCCCCTATGGCCTCCCTCCTTCGTCATGAGCCTCTCTCTCTCTCTCTCTCTCTCTCTCTCTCTCTCTCCAAAAAGAACCTTCTTTTTTTTGCAAATTTACCCAACATATACCGACAATTTTACAAATATACATTGTACATTTAGTATATAATATAAAATATATTACATATTTATTGATATTTGACATTTTAAAATGTCTACGACGTGTCCCAAACATACGACATCTGACATTAAAAAACTCAATTCGACATGAATCTGACATCCGACATCTACAATTACGATTTTCTCTTGTCTTATCCTCAATTGGCACCACCTCTAACCTCCAACGAATACACTTATTTTGTATCTTCTCTCTTAATGTATTGGCACCCATCCATATTAGCACTATCATTTTTGCTACACTAATTTTCTAGATATGTTTATTAATTGTCCAAAACTCACATCCATGAAGCATAGCCAGTCTTATAATAGGCTTATATAATTTCAAAGGCATCATGCGAGCACAAAGTACTCCATAGTACTCATCCATTTCAATCATCTTGTTTAAACTTTGTGAATGACATCATTTTCAATATCCCCTCATGATAAATAATCTTAAATACCAAAAATTATCACCAACAAGTATCTCTTTTCTACCTATATGTACTAATAGAGTCAGTTCTATTGTTAAACCCACTTAGGCTTGTGCCTAGGGACCCAATATTTAAGAGAGGGGGGGTGCGGGCATATATATATATATATATATATATATATATATATATATATATATATATATATATATATGTCAAACGTATATGGAGCAAAAAGAAAATAAAAAAGGATACAACTCACTAAGTCTATGCGTTCCAATCTTGGGAAAATCATCTCCTTAATAAAGGCCATTGATAAAGGCACTACATATTTTGTTTGGGGGGGGACCACAAATTTGTTAAAATGAAGGTCATATTTCAATACCGAAAATATTCCTTGAAAAATGTTAGGGGGCACCGCAACTTAAGTATAAAAAACAGTTTTTTTTTCCTTCTTCCTCTTCCTTCTGAAATTCCTAATATTGATCCATATTTTTTCCATTGTTTCTTAGTAGATGACCCTATTTGGGACTATTTTTGAAGTTTCGAACTTCATTAACAGAGTTTTGAAGCCTCATAACTGAAACAGTCCCGTTGGGACAAGGAAGAACAGCCAAAATTTTGACAGTCCTGGATATGCAGAGAATTGCCAAAATTTTGGCAGTCCTAAGAATAGCAGGACTGAAATAATTTTGAGTCCTAGAAATGCATAGAACATCCATGTATTATGGAGATTGCAGACAGTGATAAAAACAAAATAGAAGTATGTATAGAACGTCATCTAAATGTTATAAATAAAAGAACAAGAATATATGGTTGAACGAGAAGATATGTATAGTCTATAGAACATCATCTAATTAATGACAAAGTAAAATTATAAACCAGAGAAGTACTGGCAAGCACAAATGACTTGAGTAAAACAAAGAGAAATGAGCCTTGTGTTGTCTCTTACCAGCTCGGAACTCTCCAAATGGATTACAAACTAGATGATACACCAATGTAATTTCAAACCCAAAATAATCTAAAGCTAGAGAGAGAACGCATGGCCTTAGACGTTGTCCTAATGCTGAATTTTACAGTTTTTTCTCTTTTGGCCGGTATAATACTCTTTTGACAGTTTTTACACCAAACCTAAATTAAAAGCCATGATGACAGTAATAGGACTGCAGTCATGCGTCGTCCCCAACGAGATTGTCTCGATTTTTGAAGGTTCGAAACGCCAATAAATGGGTTCAAAACTTCAGAAGAAGTCCCAAAGTTCCATTTTGATAGAGGAAGAGGAAGAGAACGGTGTCGTTTAGAGGAAAAGAATAGATTGGTGCGTTGCCCCTAGCAATTGTTGTATTAGCCCCTTTTTTAACTTACTAGTAAATGCATGTGCATTGCACTCAATAACATTATCTAACTATAACCAAACACCTCTTCTGACACTACCAAAATACAGTCAATTAGCCACGGCACATTAGCGACGGATATTTTCCGTTGGCGTTAGCGACGGATTTGCGGCAAATAGCCGACGGAGTACCGACGACAAGCCGATACATATTTTATTTTATTTTAAGGGGGAGAAAAGGTCGCTCATCCGTCGCTAGGACGTCGGAGATATAGCGACGGATAAGCAGCCGTCGCTATGCAGTCGATTATTTGGCGAAAATTGTTGGAAGAAGTGGCGGTACAATTCTTCGACTACGTAGCGACGGATATTCCATCGACAAGTATCCAAAAGAACGACGGACTAGCGACGGATAAATTCTGACGCGAGTCCGTCGCTAAATATACCACCCAAACTTAAATTGAAACGACGGAGGGAACTTTTCATTCCCCCCAAATTTCACTCTCTCTCCTCTCTCTCTCTCTCCCGCGGCGGTCGGCGACCTCCCTCTCCTCTCTCTCCCGCGGGCGGCGGTGATCGGCGACCTCTCCTCTCTCTCTCCCAAAGGTAATCCCCTCTCTCTCTCTCTCGCGGTGGTCGTGGGTGCGCGTCGGGGGCTGCGGGGGCGGCGGGTGCGTCGGGGTCTGGGGGGCGGCGGGGGAGGCGGGGGGTGGGGGGGCGGCGGGGGTGGGAGGGGTACGCTGGCGCGGGGCTACGGGGGGCGGCGGGGGGCAGCGCGCTCCGGGGCAGCGAGGGGCGGCGGGGGCGGCGCGCGCGGGACAGCGTGGGGCTGGGGGGGCGGCGGGGGGTGGGAGGGTACGCTAGGGTTTGTTAGTATAAGTAGTAGTAATTATCATAGTTTAAGAAATAGGATGAGAAAGTCTATTGCTTTATATATATATATATATATATATATATATATATATATATATATATATATATATATATATATTAGCTAAAAAATCCTCAATAGTTCACCTCTCAATTACAATCTCAATATAGTTCCAAGAACATGGATTCAACCATGCGACCCCTACAATTCCAACAACCATATTTAAACTTCCTACATCCACCAAAAGACAATGGTTCGAAAATTTACAGTATATATATATATATATATATATATATATATATATATATATATATATATATATATATATATATATATATATAAAGAAAATGCAATATGACAAACCCTAATTTAAGAAATAGGATATATAAAGAAATGCAATATGACAAACCCTAGTCTTAGCCACATGGAGTTCAACAAAAGAAAATGCAATATGACAAACCCTAGTTTAAGAAATAGGATGAGAAAGTCTATTGCTTTATATATATATATATATATATATATATATATATATATATATATATATATATATAAAGGTTCAAAGTATCGGTATCAGAATCGGTATCTGACTTTTCCTATGAGTATATTGGTATCGGCGATATCGGTAGTATCGGCAGTTTCGGATCGGAGTATCGGATTTTTTGGTATTGGGAAACAAATAATTATCGGTAGTATCGGATCCTTTTACATGCTTTTACAACCTTATTATGCTTTCAACCTAGGTTCACAATATCGATATCGGAATCGGTATCGGACTATTCCTATGTTGTTTAATTTTCTTTGCCGAATTGACCGGAACAAAGACTCCCAATGTCGGCATCGGTCAAGATTTGGTATCGGTCGGTATCGGATCGGAACATGCCAAACCGTATCGGTATCGGCCGTATCGGATCGGTATCGCCGATACTTTAAACCATGATATATATATATATATATATATATATATATATATATATATATATATATATATATATATACTGACTCGTCAAGTTGAACCGTGTATAACATGCTCGACGCTTAAGAGGAATCATTTGGACTTAGTGGACTATCGAACTATCGGTATCGGTATCGAACTATCGGTATCGCACTATCGGTATCGGACTATAGGTATCGGTATCGAACTATCGGTATCAGTATCGGTATCGCACTAAGTACATCCGGCCTATATACCAGCGGATCCACCAGTTACATGATTATATATATACTAATTCTGTTTAGTTTGTCTTATGATACAGATTTTCACATCCAATCTGTAATGGATCGTTATTTCGTTGATCGTACATGGATGTACAAACGACAACACGAGAGCAGAATAGGTGTGAGTGACGATTTTCAGGCAGGCGTAGAAGTGTTTCTTAAGTATGCCATGAGCAAAGCTCAGTATATGAACGGTAACAAAATCAAGTGTCCATGTCATAATTGTCGCAATAGACGTTACGAAGAAGTGGTGAGTGTAAGAGATCATTTGACCCGTAAGGATTTCGTACGTGATTACGGCCTGTGCTCATCGCAAGGTGAACTATATGCGAAAAGACAGGTTGCGAATGCTGCTAGTTATGCTTTTGATGATAATGCTGCAACGGATTTTGTCGTCGAAGACGACGAATGCTCTGTTGATTATGGAGACCTGCAGAATCTTGCACGAGATATGGTGTACGACGCGGCAGGACCTAATTTTGATCCGGATGATCCTAATCCCTAGGCGAAGGAGTTTTATGATATGTTTCAGGATGCTGAAACTTCTTTATATCCTGGTTGTGAGCCACATTCCGTACTGTCAGTGACGATGCGGTTGTTGAACATAAAGTCCGATTTTAACTTGCCACAAACTTGCTATGATCGGATTACATGTGCGGATCCTCCGACGGCACCAGAGAGGCCGAGAGGCGAGTTCCGACGAGAGCTATGGCCCGCGGAGACCTCGTAAGTAAATTTAAGATAATTTATTAAATTTCTTTCATTTATTCAAGTTAATAATCCAGTCGTTTCTTCTTTGTAGGTTTTTCCCGTTTAATGTTGCCAGGGCTCTTGGAGAAATTATCAAGGCTAACTTCCATGGTCCCTACCTCAACTTTTCGTCGGTGCCCCCAAACTTGAAGTACGTCTGGCTCAACGAGTTGAGGGTATATATCTATATCTTCTGCTTAATTATTAGTTACTCTTTAATCAACCATTTTTTAAATTACGTTATAATTGAATTTGTATGTTAGACGACGTACTGGTGGCCCCCCTATCGCGAGGACGCGATCCGCAGGACCTACAGAAGCGCTGCCTCGAAGAAGATACGGGATATGATTCATGACCTGAAAATAGGACAGACGAGGCCGAATTGGATCCGGCAGGACTATTATGAGGACCTCTTAGATATGATGAATACTCCTGCGTACAAGGAGAAATCGGAGAAGGCGAAGGCGAACCGACGGGCCGCGGGGCTTCATATGGGGGGATCAAGGCCCCACGCAGCGACGCTTGCAGATCTGGTGAGATACCGTAAATTCATTTCACTATCGAATTAGGTATTATTAATATATGGAGTTAATTAAGTTTTACGAAAATTTCGTATGTAGACCCAACGGGCGGTGAAGGAGGGAAGGGCGCCAGAATCGGTCACCATGCACGAACGTGTTCCAGCATACGCACAAGAGACGGAAGACGGGAGCTTCGTCGACGAGAGGGCCAAGGAAACTGATGTAAGTACTTATGTTTATGAGATTTACGTTAGAATTAAAAGTATTCGGACTATAACTTAGGTAAACTTAGGATTCACGCTTAACATAGTGAAACATAGGATTTAGATTACAATGTAGATAAATCTTATAATATAAACACATTCATTTGATAGGCTGCGTATCGTGAGGCCCTTAGTCGGGCTCAGTTAACTGACACCGAGGATGTCGGTAAAACGACGTCCGCCCGGACGCCCTCTTCTTTGGCCGCTCGCAACGACTTGTTCGTAGATACCGTCGGCGGCTTTAAGAAAGGGTACATGTACGGAGTCGGCTCCCTAGGGCCGTTGCACATGGCGATTCAGAGATTTCCACTGACACCGCCTCCTCCCGCGGCCCTGGTAGACGATGATGTTAGGTTGCAGCTTACGCAGCTGCACGAGGCGGTATCGTCCTTGCGGGAGCAAATTGCCACGTACTTTCCGTCTCCGTCTGCTGCTGCCGGTCCGTCTGCTGCTGGTGTCGGTCCGTCTTCTACTGGTGCCGGTCCGTCGACTGCTGCTCCCGGTCCTTCTTCCGTCGGTCATCTTTCTTTCAACCCTGCTGCCCCTCTGGTACCGCCTACGACTGTGACGGCACTCCTTGATCTCATGTCGCCAGAGCAGCTACGCGGACTTCCGAGCAGTGTCTTCGAAGGCTTGCCGTCATACCTAGTGGAGCAGTATTTTCGTCGGGCGCAGGAGGGATTACCACCACCGGACAATCGAACTCCTCCTCCTTGAAGTATTGTAATTAAGAAATTTTGGAATATTTGTGGGAATTTTGGAATAATTGTGGAAATTTCGGATTATAACGACGGATATTAGTTTATGATTTCAGGATAATTGGTGTCTATTATATATTGGTTTGGTTTGCTCTATGTGATTCTTGGATAATTGGTGTGCATTAAATTCGTATGTGCATATTTGGTCTATGTGATTCTTGGATAATTGGTGTGTATTATATATTTGGTCTATGTGATTGTTGGATAATTGGTGTGCATTATATATTGGTTTGGTTTATGCATATTTTTGTGAACAGGGAAAGCGCTGCAAATTTTCTTTTCAAAAAATTCTCAGTTAGCGACGGACTAGTGACCGGTTAGCGACGAAAATTTCCAGTTTCCGACTACTTATCGACGGAATATCCGTTGCTAACTGGAGATTTGAAACTGTTTCCAGTTAGCGACGGGTGGTCGACGGCCAGCCGACGGCATATCTTGCATGGCGACGAACTGCCGACGGAATATCCGTCGGCAAGGTTCTGGTGGTATATAGCTGTACGGAATGTTAGCGACGGATATTCCGTCAGAAATTCGTCGCCATGGTCGACGGATTCGCGTCGGAACATCTGTCGCCAAGTTTCTGGAAATACTTTGTTCGACGGAATAGCGACGGAACATCCGTCGCCAATGTTCTGGAAATGCATGACATTTCCAGAACCATGGCGACGAATAATCCGCCACTAATCAGTCGCTATGTCGACGGAGGAGCGACGGAGTCGCGACGACATATCCGTCGCCGGGGTTCTGGAAATGTCAAGCATTTCCAGAACATGGTCGACGGATAATCCGTTAGGATTCCGTCGCTAATCCGCCCTTTGTTAGCGACGGCTATCGACGGAATAGCGACGGAACGATACCCTCTGATACACGGTTACGACGGTTTGCCGACGGACTATCCGTTGCTAGCGTCTACACAGTTAAGTATTTAATACTTGAAATGGACGAAAGACCGTCGGAAAGTCGTCGCTAATGCATCGTGTTGTGACGACGAAAATCCGTCGCTATGCCGTCGCTTTTCGACTAGTTAGCGACGGATCTTTACTAGCGACGAGCTGATTGCCGACGGATTATTTTCACCAAGATCCGTCAGTAATCGGTCGCTAATACGGATTGCCGACGGATGGGCGACGGATCCGGCCGTCGCTAAATCGACATATTTTGGTAGTGTAACTCATGCGGTTGGTTGAGTTCGATTCCCCATGTTGTTATATACAACAAATTTATTTATTTTTTTCAATAATTTCTTTTACATAATTTAGATTTTTTTTAAAAAAAAATTAATAAGTGACATACGGCTTAGACAGCTCACTTTTGAGCCCTTTTGAAGCCTCATTATAATCATAGAGATGTCCTAAGAGCATCCAAGTGGGAGAGATTTTAAGTGCTACATTTTGACTTTATTTAAATTTTGTAGCATTGAAGGCTGCAGTGGGCACTTGTCCATACTTGAAAATTGGTAGAAAGCTAAGCGACACTCCAGATTTGGAGCGTGCGCTAGCTCAGCTATATTACTTTTTGGGCCACCAAATTAACCGCTCTTACCAAACATGAAAGAAAAATAATGAGGAAAATAGGAAGAAAAAAAATCTTACCAAACAGGGAAGAAAAAAAAGGAAGGATGTTAATTTGGAGTATTTGTTTAGAGTGTACCAT
Source organism: Iris pallida (assembly GCA_029216955.1). Taxonomy (NCBI): domain Eukaryota; kingdom Viridiplantae; phylum Streptophyta; class Magnoliopsida; order Asparagales; family Iridaceae; genus Iris; species Iris pallida. Next base: position 41,391,523 of record JANAVB010006599.1, read on the forward strand.
TGTGTGTCAATATCAAGGAGACACTCTAAAAGTAATAATTTATATAATTTTTTAATAATTTGGGGTATGTGTTTGGAGTGACTTTACTTTATCAATGGCCTAAATAAAGGGGCCCATTTGAATAATTTGTAAGGGGCCTCCAAATGTCTTGGGTCGGCTCTGTGTACTAACGCGCCATTTCCCCTACCAATGTATACAATCCTAAAAAGAACAAAAAGAGGAGAAATTTTTGTCATGCAACAAGTGGCACAAGGAAATACTCACCAAATCCACGAAACTTTTATATTCTATCGAATGTAGAAATCTACAGTATGAATGTGAATACAAGTGAACCCACACAAGAATATTGAGTATAGATTGAAAAGACAATGATGATGAAGATGAAGATGAAGATGAAGATGAAGATGAAGAGATGACGAGAGCGAGAGAGAGAGAGGAGAAGGGACCTGAAGACCAGCACGAGAAGAGCGAGAGACGGGGGGCTTCTTCTTGTCTTTGTTGCTCGCTCCCGACGATTTTCCCATTATCAGCCCCTTCGCTCCTTTTCCAGACATTTTTTCCTTCTTCTTTCTTGAGAAGAGATGGAGTAGATGGCGACAGAAGAAATTTGATCGAGAGTTCGGAGAAGAAGAAGAAGAAGAAGAGTGGATGGAAGGAAGGTGATCGGGAGGAAATATGATCGATTGGGTGAAGGTTTTTTATTGTAATTTTGAGGAAACTTTAGGGTTTTATTTTATATTAGCACCTCATAATCTTTTATTTTACACCAAAAAATTTATAGGATAATATAAGTTAGAATAATTAGTTGTAAAGAACAAAAAAAAAAAATTGCAAAATTGCAAATTGATATACAGTCCGCCAATGGAATTTGCACAAATTCCAACTTGCAAATTCTTTCACATTGTTTGGTGGAATATGTTATTACAATTTTTTAAATATTTTTGCACTAAATTTTTTTATATTTTTATGATTTGTATATAGGTCTATTTTTTATTTGACTGCACCGATTTAGGGTTCATATCTTTTCGTACATACCTCTAATTGTAATGAGAGTTGGATCTTCGGCGTCGAACTATACATGTAGGAATATTTTCAACAAGTTCTGCGACCATTTTTTGAAACGTCACTCGTGGGTTCCGCAAGTGATAATCTGAAGGGAAAAAAATGCTGCAAAACTCATTGAAAATACCCTCAGAATGGTTGTTCGACGATACAGATGCAATAGCGTATGTCTCGTCGCAATCTGAGATCCGTACAAAAATGTGTACTCGTATCGATGAGGTCAAATTAAAAATATATTTATATATAAATCATAAAAATATAAAAGACTTAAGTGCAAAAAAAAATTGATTTTTTTGCAATCATGTTTTTTATAATTTTCCTACGGGTGACGCTTCAAAAAATGGTTGCAAAACTCATTAAAAATACCTTCACAAACTACAAATCCAATAGCCTAGGTCTCATCGTCATCCCAGATCCGCATGAAAAGATATGAGCTCGTATGGTGCAGTCAAATTGAAAATAGACTTGTATAAAAAATATAAAAGACTTAAAGTGCAAATTTTCAAAAAAAAAAAAGTTGAATTATTTGCACGAGTGGAAATGGTCGCATTGGTAGTTCGATGCTACAGATCCAACAACATAGGTCTCGTCGTGATCCAGGTCTGCACGGAAATATGTATGCTCATATCGATATAACCAAATTGGAAATAAACTTATATGTAAAACTTTTAAAATATAAAAAAACTTTGAGCACAAAAACTTTAAAACAGTACAGTCTAGCACAATTCAAATTCCTCCTGCCCATTGCCAAACATCCACAGGAGGAGACAGTAGGAACACCGTGACTCACGATATTGGGTGAGCAATCGGTTACCGAATAAACCGAATTTTGAAAAATTAAAACCAAAACCAAACCGAATTAAGTAAAAACTGAAATTAAACCGAACCGAAATAACCGGTTCGATTTTCGGTTTATTCTTCTTCTTTTTTGAGAAGTCCTTTTCTCCGGCTTAACAAATGCCAAAGGGGATTCAAACCTGCACCTTCCGGTTTTCGGTTTATTCGGTTTATATGTATGGACCTTTTTAATGAACCAATCCATATTTGGGTTTATGGACTTAAAAAAAAAATTACAAACCACCATCAAAATGGATCCAGCCAAAAGACAAAATACATTCAATTCAACCAAAAAGTCAAAAAACAATATTACAAACCAAGTTTCTAACAATATCAATGATATAAATTACATAAAATATGTATAAAATCTGGAATACTTACATAATTTTATAAATCTTATTCGGTTTTGGACCGAAATCGAAACCGAAAATCGAATAAGAAAATTGAACATTTTCAAAACCAAAACTGAACCGAATTCTTTCAAACCGAACCGAATCTCGATTTTCGGTCCAAATCCGAATATTGCTCACCCCTACACAAGATATAAGGAATAAATTACCGTCCAGTCCTCAGCATGTTGAGACGTCAAAGACCCGAAGGTACCAAAAAATGGAAAAGTGGGAGAAGTAGATCTACATCAATAAACCGGGTGGGATCCAGTTATACTTATTTCCAATGTCATAGCAATGTGAAAACCAATGGCGTCAAACCACACTGCTAAATAGCCTGTATGTACTTGGATCCGAAGTTGAACAAAATGACTTGGTAGAGGCCGTCCTAACAATGTGCTTGTGGTCAAACATCTCCAATCCATCACCGGTTAAACTCATTTTTTTTTTCTTTTTCACCACTCATAAGACTCCCAAGAAACATGAAAAGATGGTCACAGAAATTAGCAGCAGATGCAAGAGGAGCACTTATCAGAGCTCACTTACACACAAAATTAAAACTTGGCTCTTTATTTCCAACAAGCCAAGAGCAGCAAGAAAACACCTTGATTTGGGCACGAGAAACAACAGGTTAGAAACACCTACTTACAACATCTAAAGCAACATCAAGAATCTTACTTACAACATCTAAAGCAACATCAAGAATCTGTGGATGTATCCACTTTTTTCTCCTCCTGCCCATTGCCAATGTGAAAACCCTCAACCTTGCGCGACACCTCGTTCGCCCCTCCTGCCTTTACTTTGCCAAGAGATCCGTTAACACTGACAGCTTCATTCTCATCGTGTGTCAAAGGGCCGGTCTGCCATATTCTAATGGTTCCATCCTCGGACCCCGAGGCGTAAGATTCGCCGCCAGGAGAAAATCGCACGCAGTGGACAGGGCCATGGTGGCCCTTGTTGCATCCTGCATCCAGTCAGTAATTTACCATCATGCATCATATAAACTTAGAAATTTGTTTGCTTCATCATCATGGGACAGATACTCAGTTCACAAAAAGTACACCATGAGAAATAGTTACCTATATAAACTAAACAAATATTTTGTTTTCTAACCGAAACAACAAAAATCATTAAAAAAAATAAACAAATTCTAGGGTGTGAAAACAATAGTTATCACTTTCGGTTATGGATTTCAGAATTCAAATGATTTGGAAACGGTAAATGTCCACAAAAAGTTTACTGGGTATGTCAAATATATAAGTAGAACTGTAGAATGAATTTGAGAGGGAGATTCAATGAAATATATATTAAGACACTAAAAGACAGAAGTTTCATTGTAAGGAAAAATAAATCATATATGGAAAGAGTGCATTGTTGACACATTAAAACTGTCAAGAGTTTGCCATAGCTTCTATTATGTTTCAATAAGTTCCCACATATGTTGCATGAATACGGGCATATTTGGATAAGGACAAGAAGGATACGGGATACAAACATTTTCAGATACGTAAAATATAGTCCACCTATGTTGCACAAATACGGTTACTGACACCATTTCCCGTGTCCATGAAAAAAATACTTTTCACAGTATCTAAGTACCCACATTGACTTTCTGCCAAGTTTCGGGTATGTTTCCCACACATTTCACACAAGCATTTCCAAATGCCCCTCATTTCAAATAAAAAAGAACAGATTTCCCACACTAGGAGTTTCATAATAACAACCATCATGCTTTATCTATGTTTTTCGCATATATATTTACACTTCCCAAACATCTCTAAACATTTCTTGTTCCCAGACACATTCTCCCCAGGAGAATCATGGCAACTATGATGGAATCATGGAAACAATACTAGTCAAGTTCATTTTCTAGCCAATCAATCAATTATAAATGAAAGTTTCCCTAGCTATCCAATCGATCAACTACAAATGAACGTTTCACTTTCTCTGTAAGAAAATATTATTTTCCTTTTACCATAAAGAACCGACCAGACTTGGATCATGATGTAAAAAAGGGTATTCCAGTGCAAATCCACTTATGCAGGGTCTAGGGAGGGTCAAGATAAACACAATTGTACCACCATTTTTAGGGAGGTTGCTCAAGTTTTTTATCATCAGAAGTAAATAGTAAATGAAGCTCGTCAAGAGTGATAAAATACAGAAATTACAGCTTACCAATTTCTGCGCCAGTGTGAAAATCAAATATGTGAATCCACATATCTTCACCTCCAGCAACAAATTTGTTCCCATACTTGGGTTCAAGTGAAGCTGACTCTACAGTGCACGACATATTGTAGCTTTTCACAAGTCCAAAACTGAACAGCAGAAAAACATGGTTTGTTTCAACAATATCTCAAATGGGTGAAGAAGCCTTGAAGAGAATAGGAAGAAAAATGTAATAATTAACTTACTGATTTGCATCCCAAAATTTGATAGTTGAGCCATCAGCTGTAGTGATATACCGACCGTCTTGACTAACTTCCGCGCTGGTGACAGGTGACTTGGTCTCAAGGGTTTGGACAATTTTCCCACTTCTTACATCCCATAACCTATGAAGTCATAACTAACATGTTTAGGAAGAGACGAGTACAAGATGCATATACCATCGTTTATGAGTTACCAAAAGAGTAGCAATACAAACTGCACCTATATTTTCATACAACCAGTGAAGCAAAGATAGTACAGCTAGTAGTTTGAGGTAAATAATTAGAGAGATCATAGGACTGCAGAAAAGATTGGTTAGAAAAAAAAAATCACAAAATCATTAATTTTTTAATCACTTATACTGTGGTTGCATAAAATTATACATATACATACATATGTATGCATAAACTTCCACCGTCTTCAACTCAGGTTTTCATTCATTGCTGGTTTTTGTTAATTAACAGGATAAAAGTAAAGTTCATTACTTCCTGGTGATGAGCATGGTTGAGTTAACTTCACTTAGGCATTTCATGACCAGCTATTGACCTAAACCTAATGTCAACCCTTCATGTTGGTGCCAAATTCCAAGTCAAGGTAGCTATGAGCATGATAGTGTCACGCCATAGAACCTAGACAGCCATTTGGCAGGTAGATAAGCTATTTGGAAGCCCGTAAACTATTTAAGATACAAGTTGATAAAACAAGTACTTAACTCGAAAACTTTCCTGAATTTTCCACACACAAACAATGAACACTACTGACAGGAGTTTCACATCTGGTGCCTTCCTAAGACCCTTTGGTTATGAATCCATTTCAAGAGAATATGCTCTCCGATAGCGTTCCATGTTTAGGAATACTATAGGACATTTAATGCAGAACTTAAATATTTCAGAAATCTTCAAGCAGCAAAAAAAAAAGTCTGGAGCCACCTAAATTAAAAATTAGCAATAACTAATAAATCTCAAACAATCTGACTCAATAGACAATAAACATCAAAACAAAATTTTATCCAGCTACCACAATAATTTGGTAACTGGGCACAAACAATCGTTACTCGTGATTCTCAAGAAGAAATTTCCATTGAGTATTACCATATTGAAATGTTCTAGACCCAGAAGTATGCATTGTCCAAATTCAGAATTTCAATTTTAAAAATAATCTTTAACGGCACTTCTAGAAGTGTCAATTATTAAATACTTACAAGTACTGTCTACCTGCAAGTAGCCCAACAAAAAGCCATGGGCTAGTTCTATGAAATGATTGCAGAGAAGATAACAGATGGGAAACATTATACCACACAAGAACATATACACAAAGATCAAACTTCATTTGACATTTTTGGTCAATAACCAACAGTACATTGGTTATACAACTTATACAAAAGTAAGTTGTTTTCAGCTATCTTAAAATGCTAGTTCCTTTATTTGGAGGAAAAAGTACAAAAAAACTAATGACTACATTGACTAAAAAGAAGCGTCAGCCAGAGGAACTTCATACTAACTGATCAGAAATGCATAAAAAAACTTAAAGATGTAAATTGCAGTCCAAGATTAAAAAAAAAAACTCGGTGCCACTCAGAGCCACCCAAGAATATCTTGTATTGACAGCGATGAATTGGATAGGCTCATATCAAAGCATCATATTGTCAAGCTTTGGGCATTTAAGAAATTAACATAAAAAGCTTTAAACCTCATTAAAAAAAAATCAAAGACAATCATCATCGCCATCCAAGCTTTCTCCCATCAAAATTGGGTTGGGTATGGAACAAAGAAAGTTCCACAAAAGGATTACAAAGTTTTATGACCGGTTCTCAATCTGAAAGCCAACATTCCATGATGGTGCCATACTCCAAGTGAAGGTGGGTATGGCAAGAGGACTGGCGTAGAAAATCGAAGAGGCCAGTTGGCTAGTAGGTAGACCTACCTTGCTGGTTGTGCAGTTTAAGCTCATGCAACCAAGGAGCATACTGCAAGTTCCCCCTAGACTACCAAAATGTCTAGAGTAGACGAATAGTAAAATGATATAACTTTCTAAAAGGAATCGCATTCATCTCTATGAAACAAGTCAAAAAGCCAAAAAAAGAAAAAGAATGGCATTTCACACTACAGGTCTGCTTGGATTGAGGGTGGGAAAAAAATAAGTAGAGTTAAGTGGGATTAAATGAGGGGGAGTAGAATCAATACATAGAACCTTGTTTGGATTGGAGGGAGAGTTAAGTGGGGAGTGTTTAATAACTCTTGCTTGGATTGGAGGTTTTGAGTGAGAGGAGGATTAATAAAAATATGATATTTATCAAAATAACCTTATTATATATGTCATAAAATTAAATTTGATTAAAATTTTAATTAGAACTTATCAAAATATCTACACAAATTAGGAAGCTACGGAGTAACATGTTGAAAACAAGAAAAATTGGAAAAAAAAAATCATGATATTTTATAGAAGAAATAAGGGGTATTTATGACTTTTTAAACAAAACCCCTCAATCCCCCTCGTTAGCCCTCCGATTTGGGGGGGTTAAAAAAATGAACAAAAGAGGGTGAAATAAACCCTCACTTAACCCTCTATAACTCTCCCTCCTAAACCCCCACCCTCAAACCAAGCATGGTTTTATTTTCCCCTCACTTAACTTTCCCTCACTTAACTCTCTTAATCCTCAATCCAAGCAGACCCTACATGAAAGTTAAGGATGTTATTGATGATTTATGTAGTTATAAGTCGGTTAGGTGCAAAATTACACCTAGACATTTTTGCCAATAATTATTGACCAAAAACTAGATAACATAATTATTATAAATGTAAACCAATACAATTTCAGCCAGCTTCTTGTTTAGGCTTGTTCCACCTCCTTTAGGAAGTTTTGGCAAAAGAAACAGACCATTAACAGGGTGATGTTTCTAAATATTCATCAAATACTCATGGTAGTTGGCTGAGCAATTTTAGCTGTATTATTTGGACAGGTTTGCTCAAACCCGGTATAAAATGGCCATTACGTATCAATTTCCACCAATTTCTGGGAGCTTGATTTAAACACAATTGGTACATTAGAAGAATTCGAGTCAAAAGCATATAACAAAGGATGATAAATATTTTCCTAGACATATAGACACACCTCACGCCCCCAATGTCAGTGCAAGAACTTAAAATAGTCTGGTCGCTGTGAAGCCAAGCGATAGTTCTGACTGAGCCAAGAGATTTGTCAATTTCTCGTGGTGGTGCATCCATACGGTTCAGATCAAATATTCGTAGAACCTTTTCAAGACCACCAGTTAGCAATAGGTGTGTATCCTGCAATCAGCATAGTACAATTAATAAAAACAATTTAGGCAAACGTGACAGCTAAGACAATCCACCAGCATGCTATTCTCAGAAGCCATTTCAAGGTTTTCATGAATTATAAGCCATGCTATCAATAACCCAAATCACATAGCCTTGCAAAACATCAGCCAAGGCCGCCCAATAAGGCTCCTAGAAGATAATATAGTGAATTCAGCTTCTAGCAATTTTGGTATTACAGCTATTAGCAGCATGCATGGCATAATAGTATGGATTGAATGCAATAAATGAAATCCCCATTTCTATTTGCACCAGTCAAGATTGCAAGTAATCAACTGATAAAGAAAACAATATTACAGCCGTCCTGTGGGGATAGCTGGGCAGACCATCAAATCTGTTCCTACTTGCAGCTTAACATCATGTCATAGCTGCTTTTCAACAATTAATGTATTCATATTTTATTATATTCCTACTTTATTTAATTATGAAATGAATTTTAGAAATTGGATTTATATATATATAATTGATATTTCAAATAATAATAATAATAATAATAATAATAAAGAAATAAAGGAGAATTTACTTTCCATTTATATCCTTAGACAAATGTTGCAATTTCAAATTTTCTTCCAACCACCTCACCAACCAAGTGTCACCATGCATGGACACCTCATGAACCTATGTGTCTCCATGCATGCATAGAAAGGAGACATTTGGTATTTTCATATTAAACCTTTAATGATGGTGTTAAAAAAAAAAAATCTTGGTTAAAAAAGAAGAAACATACAAATAAAGAAAGGAGGAGACATGAACACCTCTTTCTTACCCACTCTCTCTCTCCCCCTCAACCGAACCCCCTCTCGGTCCTTCTCTTCTCTTTCTTATTTCTTCCTCCTCTCCATTTCCTCATTTCCTTCACCACCACCCCACATCTCCTCTCTCCTTTTCCTTTCCAACTCTCAATCCTCTCACGTCCGCGCACCCCGCAACCGGACCCGCGCCCGCTGGCGTCGCTGCGACGGCCGCCACCGCCCCGGCCGGCAGCCTCCCTCCGGCCGACCAACCCCATCACCACCTCCAACATCACCATCATCATCTCTACCTCCATCTCCATTATCAAAACCTAAACCTAATCCCTTTTTCCTCAAAAAGGAAGAAAATGGAGAAGAAAAAGAATTTGAAGGAAGAGGAAGAAGAAGAAATTGGAATAGCAAGATCCAAGCCCTAATCCCCAAATCAATTTCTCAAGGCAAGTCCTCTTTCCTTTTTCCTCTTTCTCTTGGAAAATTTTTCCAATTTTGATCCTCTAAATTAATTTGAACAAGTAGAGATTAATTTATATTCTGAAAATTACAAAAATTTATGACAAAAATTTAATTTGTAAGAATATAGCATGGATATTGATTTAAACAAATAATGTTTGGAAGAAAAATCCATTAATTGATAACATTTATCTATGAATATAAATTTGGACACATCGAGTGGACACAACATAAATAATCACATTGAATGAACATATGTTTGGACACAATGTATGGACACAACACATATGAACACTTCAAATAAATATATGAGTTGGACACAAAAAAATGTAGATACGGAGATGGACACTTTGGTAAATCCTTAATATATACATATGAAAATGTTATTAAAGAAGGAGCAAAACCTAAATCTCCAAATTTCAAGGCAAGCCCTCTCCTATCATAAATCTTTTAATTTTATTCATGTCAAATTCCTATATTGTTCCTTAGATTGTTTGATATTAGTTATTACGAAATAAATGACTATATCCAAAATTGAAATTGTTCTAGTGGGTCATTGGAAATGAATTGTGCATGACGTAGAAATTGGGAATGTATGAATACGGTTATTCTAGTGTGCTTGATTATGAGGAGATGCTTGTGAGGTGTAAGTAGATTAGGGATCTAATCTTAAGCCCCAAATGTGAAATTCTATTATGGATTAGCTATAATTATTTATTATGTCTGTAAGGGTATAAGTTTATAATCTTGTATGTTTGATGATCGTACACTTGCCAATTTGGGTCTAAATTCAAGTAGTACTCATAAATCCCTCTTCGGAATACTTTAGGTTGCTTTATGGTTCAAATGTATACTTTAGGTTGCTTTATGGTTCAAATAGAAAATTTTACATTCAAAATTGAAGGATTAACTGCTGCTCGTAAATAGAAATATGATTAATTTCATATTTTAGATGACATTTCAGGCCTAAGAATTAATAATTATTATTATGATCATGCATGGTACTTCCAATGCAAGTTTTGGATCTCTCCGACTCGATTTCGTAACCCGATAGGTCATTAGGGATTATTAAAAATAGAATTCAGCACATCTAATAATTTATTTAGACTGTACTGTACGTCGCAAAAGAGACATTTATGTATTGATTAGCCTCAATATTTTATAATAAAGATTCTATATCGTACTGGTTCTAAAAATTAGTCTTTGACCCATGCATATGCCTTGTACATTTAATCCAACCTGATCTTAAACCAATATCAATATAAATGATATACTGAGACAGAGAAATTTATTACGTTTAATAGTTCTTAGGCCTTGTCGGGGTCAAATTGAGCTAATGACAAAATAATTAATGTGTTTGTTAAATTCAGCATTACAAAACCCTTATGATCATTCAGATATTAGAAAGAAAAGAAAATACGTAGAATGGGTCTTTATACCTTAAAGTAGACTAGAATACGGAATCAGGAATCAATATTTGATAATTTGAATCGAATTCCATCAAATTTTATCGTAGATGTCAAATTTTAAATATTCTATATTTATCCATATAGTTATAGATTCGATTGTTAAATTTTATTAAATTTCTAGGAACTTTCAGAATTTTTCCAATGATCTGGAATTTTGAATATATGTATGCATAATTATATATTTGATTTATAATAGTTAAATAGAATATAATTAGTTCTTGATTTCTTTGGAATAATCAAAACCTTATAAATTGCCATGCAAGTATAAAGTGTTTTGATTTATCTTTTACGTGCTATGGTGACTAACGAAAATGCTAGATTACTAGTGTTTTGATACAGTACCAGAGAGTTGACCATTTGCTACCATTTAGTACTGCAAATGGGTAAGAAATGCTAAGAACACTTGCTAGGTAAGAAGTTGAATATTTCTCACTTTATGGAATTTAATTTATAAATATATATAAATGCGTGGTTCCGGTGTTGAGAGTTGCTCCACCGAAGGGGTCGGCGTACCCGGATATTAATTGCGTGGTCCGGTGTTGAGAGTTGCTCCACCGAAGGGGTCGGCGTACCCGATTATTATATTTTTATCTATTGTAAAATTTCGGAGTCAATAAATACAAAGGAGACTCTGCCGAAATTTTCAATAATTTTGAGAGTTAGTCAAATTTAGAAAGTTTCAGAATTAGGAAAACCTAATTGAATTGTCTAAGTTATATCCAGTTTCCTAGTCAACACGATATTACCATATGGCGTGTTGTCTTTGACACACGAGATGGTAAAATAAGTTAAATGATTCCTTACCAACAATTACTACCATATGGCGTGTTGTTTCGACACACGAGATGGTAATAAGTTGGATAATCTCCTGCCAACAAGAGATTTCCATATGGCGTATTGTCCTTGACATACGAGATGGTAATCGAGTTGGAACCTGATATTAGACCTAGGAGTCAATAGACTATTGTATGTGTTTGTAGTTGCATCATGGGGTAGGAGAGAATAACTGGATCACAACCATCGAAATCCCTGCAATATAATTACACCAGTAAAAGCTGATCAGTAGTCCCGCATCTGTAAGGCCTTACGATGTCGGGGGGTGAGGCCTAGCTCACCAACAGAGAACAGTCCAGTAAATTCCGAAAATAAAACGGAATTTAAAAAAATTAATGCATACAAGTTTTCCACAAGATGTGGAGGGGTCGGAATCTAAGGCGCCGTACCCAATACAGACACCACCTGGTCCCGGGTAAATGGGATTATTGTCGGGAAAATAGAGGGTGATCGTGATCCACATGTGTTCTCTAAAATTGCATAACCATGAGGAATAGTGTTTGGGATGATATTGTAGTAGGTCTTGAGTGATGACTTGTTGGATTAGGACATATAGTATTTCTAATTACCTTATAATGAATGTGTGATATTGCATTTCTTCTACTTTACTCCGTTCTTATGAATTATATTTCATATTTCTTACCGCCCTTGACGAGGACTTGCTTGTCGTTTCTAAACGACCTAGTTTTGTTCACTAGGGGAAGACAACATTCTAGAAGAAACGCTACCCTTTTTGACGAGGACAATATCGAGGAGTGGGCTAGCTAGAGAATCTCAAGAGACGGTTAACAACATTTTTGTAGCCAATCATATGTAAATTATTATTTTATTGTAAATAACGTGTATACGATGTATTCTTAGAAAACAGTTGATGTATAATAGCTATAGTTTGTGTGAATAAGATGTATTTAGTAATTTCTTGTATTTTCCATTCTGATATTTTACGGGCGACAATCGCGAATTTGGCGCGTAGCCTGGGGATGTGTTCATGACGTCACCGTTGAATTTTGGATGCGGGGCGTGACACGTCTTTTTAGTGGTGGCCCATGCAGGTCCACAAAGAATGAAAAATCTAGGATAGGATGTAGGCTAAGCTTTTAAGGAGACCTATATAGGTTAAGCTATAAACCTAAGACTTGTTCTTATGAAAAGTCTACAAAGAATCGTAGGTTCGGGAATACTCCACAAGTTTCATCCTTAGAATGTGTTTCATTCTGTTTATCCTATAAATCTTTACCTAATAGATTTCCTATAGTGATTCCACATGGTTTAAAATATTAAACTATGACTGCTATTAAGGATGTAGATTATATTGGGAAGTATTGGGTAGTACGAGGATTGTTTATGACTTAAAATTCTAGGAGTAATCCGTAGATAATTAGACAAGTATTCTTACTAGAGTAGCCTAGCGAAGGATTGTAGAAAGTTCCTTGAGGATCTTGAAATATGTACCCTTAGTAAACCTGGGGTTTAGATTTATCTAGAATCATTATATAGACTGGGTTAGGAAAGGAATAAGGATCACCTAGTCAATAGGCTAATAATGATTCAAGACTATTTAGGACGAGTATAGTTTTGTGGGATTATATATATAATATAGCTTAGAAGAACTATTGGTACCCTAGTACTAGTAGTATCTTGCTTGAGGATATAGCTTCTAAAGTGTAGTTCGACTCTTCAGTATCTTGATCTTATCCATTCTTAAATTATGACTCATCCTCCTTCCTTTTCAAATTTCATATATCTATCTTCACAAATCTCCAGCTTTCTCAAAATTTCTCAATTTTCTTGTTCCATCCAAGGTTTGTCGATTATAATCTAGAATTGTATCTTCTCTTTTAAATCCAATTTTGTTCTAGTAGTAAACCTGAGTTTTGGGAATCGTTTTCCATCTAAATATCTAGATATACATTTCTCATTAAATGTTCATTGGATTTCTTGTAAAACAATATTTTGATTGGACTTTTGTAATTGAATTTCCTGTGAATGAGTACTTATTTTCTTATGTGTCAAGAACCCGATAATCTATTTACTGATTTGACAAGGCAGTGAGACCATCTGCAGTCAAGATTAAATCATGGAAAAGAAGTGAAGTTGTTGCAGCCATTCGGACTGGCCATCCAAATTGGCGAGGCACATATGGTATATCTCGAAACATGATTCAAGAATTTAATAAATTTTCAGGGATCAAGACATAATTTTTCATAATGAATTTTTGAACTTGATATTCGAATTTTGATTTCATTTTACCTTGATTTGGAATTTGAAAAACGTCATTTAAAATGACATATAGTGCTTTTGATAATATAGATATATGAGTTTATCTTATGTTATAATATTATCTATTAGTTTTGATACCATAATAAAGTAACGCTGGTGATATCTAGAAAGCTTGAAGATTAAGTATTGCTTTTTGAAGATATTTTGGATTATTAAGAATATCATGACTTGTAAAGCTGCTTCACAATTATAATTCCTACTCATTCTATGGATATCAAGGAAGAGGTAGCAAACCTTGATAGTGAAATGGTATCTTTGTTGCAGCCATATGCGCAATGGCGAGGCACAAGATTACTATATCACGCCAAAAAATGGAAATAAGGAATATGATTTTGAATTCAAGGACCATACATGGTTATGGGTTGAAATAACATTGCATCTGACTATTTTATTTGATTATATAGAATTTCAAGAATCTTGATGATTTCTAGTATTTCCGAATGGTCCTTATTTTGTGAAGCTTTTCATAAATAAGTTTCAAAATATTTGATTTATTAATTTAATAAACTAGTACATCTCTATAAGGTGGGTAGAAATTTTTTGTTTTTCTCTATAATTATTTTAAAGAGTTTATCTTCAAATTTTAAATTTCGAGGACGAAATTTTTTGTAAGGTGGGTAGAGTGTCATAGCTGCTTTTCAACAATTAATGTATTCATATTTTATTATATTCCTATTTTATTTAATTATGAAATGAATTTTAGAAATTGGATTTATATATATATATAATTGATATTTCAAATAATAATAATAATAATAATAAAGAAATAAAGGAGAATTTACTTTCCATTTATATCCTTAGACAAATGTTGCAATTTCAAATTTTCTTCCAACCACCTCACCAACCAAGTGTCACCATGCATGGACACCTCATGAACCTATGTGTCTCCATGCATGCATAGAAAGGAGACATTTGGTATTTTAATATTAAACCTTTAATGATGGTGTTAAAAAAAAATCTTGGTTAAAAAAGAAGAAACATACAAATAAAGAAAGGAGGAGACATGAACACCTCTTTCTCACCCACTCTCTCTCTCCCCCTCAACCGAACCCCCTCTCGGTCCTTCTCTTCTCTTTCTTATTTCTTCCTCCTCTCCATTTCCTCATTTCCTTCACCACCACCCCACATCTCCTCTCTCCTTTCCCTCTCCAACTCTCACTCCTCTCACGTCCGTGCACCCCGCAACCGGACCCGCGCCCGCTGGCGTCGCTGCGACGGCCGCCACCGCCCCGGCCGGCAGCCTCCCTCCGGCCGACCAACCCCATCACCACCTCCAACATCACCATCATCATCTCTACCTCCATCTCCATTATCAAAACCTAAACCTAATCCCTTTTTCCTCAAAAAGGAAGAAAATGGAGAAGAAAAAGAATTTGAAGGAAGAGGAAGAAGATGAAATTGGAATAGCAAGATCCAAGCCCTAATCCCCAAATCAATTTCTCAAGGCAAGTCCTCTTTCCTTTTTCCTCTTTCTCTTGGAAATTTTTTCCAATTTTGATCCTCTAAATTAATTTGAACAAGTAGAGATTAATTTATATTCTGAAAATTACAAAAATTTATGACAAAAATTTAATTTGTAAGAATATAGCATGGATATTGATTTAAACAAATAATGTTTGGAAGAAAAATCCATTAATTGATAACATTTATCTATGAATATAAATTTGGACACATCGAGTGGACACAACATAAATAATCACTTTGAATGAACATATGTTTGGACACAATGTATGGACACAACACATATGAACACTTCAAATAAATATATGAGTTGGACACAAAAAAATATAGATACGGAGATGGACACTTTGGTAAATCCTTAATATATACATATGGAAATGTTATTAAAGAAGGAGCAAAACCTAAATCTCCAAATTTCAAGGCAAGCCCTCTCCTATCATAAATCTTTTAATTTTATTCATGTCAAATTCCTATATTGTTCCTTAGATTGTTTGATATTAGTTATTACGAAATAAATGACTATATCCAAAATTGAAATTGTTCTAGTGGGTCATTGGAAATGAATTGTGCATGACGTAGAAATTGGGAATGTATGAATACGGTTATTCTAGTGTGCTTGATTATGAGGAGATGCTTGTGAGGTGTAAGTAAATTAGGGATCTAATCTTAAGCCCCAAATGTGAAATTCTATTATGGATTAGCTATAATTATTTATTATGTCTGTAAGGGTATAAGTTTATAATCTTGTATGTTTGATGATCGTATACTTGCCAATTTGGGTCTAAATTCAAGTAGTACTCATAAATCCCTCTTCGGGATACTTTAGGTTGCTTTATGGTTCAAATGTATACTTTAGGTTGCTTTATGGTTCAAATGGAAAATTTTACATTCAAAATTGAAGGATTAACTGCTGCTCGTAAATAGAAATATGATTAATTTCATATTTTAGATGACATTTCAGGCCTAAGAATTAATAATTATTATTATGATCATGCATGGTACTTCCAATGCAAGTTTTGGATCTCTCCGACTCGATTTCGTAACCCGATAGGTCATTAGGGATTATTAAAAATAGAATTCAGCACATCTAATAATTTATTTAGACTGTACTGTACGTCGCAAAAGAGACATTTATGTATTGATTAGCCTCAATATTTTATAATAAAGATTCTATATCGTACTGGTTCTAAAAATTAGTCTTTGACCCATACATATGCCTTGTACATTTAATCCAACCTGATCTTAAACCAATATCAATATAAATGATATACTGAGACAGAGAAATTTATTATGTTTAATAGTTCTTAGGCCTTGTCGGGGTCAAATTGAGCTAATGACAAAATAATTAATGTGTTTGTTAAATTCAGCATTACAAAACCCTTATGATCATTCAGATATTAGAAAGAAAAGAAAATTCGTAGAATGGGTCTTTATACCTTAAAGTAGACTAGAATACGGAATCAGGAATCAATATTTGACAATTTGAATCGAATTCCATCAAATTTTATCGTAGATGTCAAATTTTAAATATTCTATATTTATCCATATAGTTATAGATTCGATTGTTAAATTTTATTAAATTTCTAGGAACTTTCAGAATTTTTCCAATGATCTGAAATTTTGAATATATGTATGCATAATTATATATTTGATTTATAATAGTTAAATAGAATATAATTAGTTCTTGATTTCTTTGGAATAATCAAAACCTTATAAATTGCCATGCAAGTATAAAGTGTTTTGATTTATCTTTTACGTGCTATGGTGACTAACGAAAATGCTAGATTACTTGTGTTTTGATACAGTACCAGAGAGTTGGCCATTTGCTACCATTTAGTACTGCAAATGGGTAAGAAATGCTAAGAACACTTGCTAGGTAAGAAGTTGAATATTTCTCACTTTATGGAATTTAATTTATAAATATATATAAATGCGTGGTTCCGGTGTTGAGAGTTGCTCCGCCGAAGGGGTCGGCGTACCCGGATATTAATTGCGTGGTCCGGTGTTGAGAGTTGCTCCACCGAAGGGGTCGGCGTACCCGATTATTATATTTTTATCTATTGTAAAATTCCGGAGTCAATAAATACAAAGGAGACTCTGCCGAAATTTTCAATAATTTCGAGAGTTAGTCAAATTTAGAAAGTTTCAGAATTAGGAAAACCTAATTGAATTGTCTAAGTTATATCCAGTTTCCTAGTCAACATGATATTACCATATGGCGTGTTGTCTTTAACACACGAGATGGTAAAATAAGTTAAATGATTCCTTACCAACAATTACTACCATATGGCGTGTTGTTTCGACACATGAGATGGTAATAAGTTGGATAATCTCCTGCCAACAAGAGATTTCCATATGACGTATTGTCCTTGACATACGAGATGGTAATCGAGTTGGAACCTGATATTAGACCTAGGAGTCAATAGACTATTGTATGTGTTTGTAGTTGCATCATGGGGTGGGAGAGAATAACTGGATCACAACCATCGAAATCCCTGCAATATAATTACACCAGTAAAAGCTGATCAGTAGTCCCGCATCTGTAAGGCCTTACGATGTCGGGGGGTGAGGCCTAGCTCACCAACAGAGAACAGTCCAGTAAATTTCGAAAATAAAACGGAATTAAAAAAAATTAATGCATACAAGTTTTTCACAAGATGTGGAGGGGTCGGAATCTAAGGCGCCGTACCCAATACAGACACCACCTGGTCTCGGGTAAATGGGATTATTGTCGGAAAAATAGAGGGTGATCGTGATCCACATGTGTTCTCTAAAATTGCATAACCATGAGGAATAGTGTTTGGGATGATATTGTAGTAGGTCTTGAGTGATGACTTGTTGGATTAGGACATATAGTATTTCTAATTACCTTATAATGAATGTGTGATATTGCATTTCTTCTACTTTACTCCGTTCTTATGAATTATATTTCATATTTCTTACCGCCCTTGACGAGGACTTGCTTGTCGTTTCTAAACGACCTAGTTTTGTTCACTAGGGGAAGACAACATTCCAGAAGAAACGCTACCCTTTTTGACGAGGACAATATCGAGGAGTGGCTATCTAGAGAATCTCAAGAGACGGTTAACAACATTTTTGTAGCCAATCATATGTAAATTATTATTTTATTGTAAATAACGTGTATACGATGTATTCTTAGAAAACAGTTGATGTATAATAGCTATAGTTTGTGTGAATAAGATGTATTTAGTAATTTCTTGTATTTTCCATTCTGATATTTTACGGGCGACAATCGCGAATTTGGCACGTAGCCTGGGGATGTGTTCATGACGTCACCGTTGAATTTTGGATGCGGGGCGTGACACATCATGATTTCATTCTTGCAATTTATGATATGACATCTATGTTATGCAACCAGGTGTAAAACTTATGTTTCTCAAATATCATAACTACAGAACCATAACTCTACATAAAGGTGATTCTCAAGCACTATTATAACCTAAGAAAGCACACAACTTCCATGTCATGCCATAAACATGGTGAATCTCGATGATGTTTGCTCTTAAGGTAACAGCTACGGAAGGCCAGAGCCCACTTCTACAGAAGCAATGGTGCATGTCAAGGTGAGTCCCAAATGAGAGGTAATTTCCCAAAACTAAATAGGTTCAAGATTTCATCCCAAAGGTTCTCTTCTGTTTTTTTAGGTGGGCTAATGTGTCACAGGTACAGCTTACAACTAAACATGGTGAAACATAACAATTTTCCAAAATAGAAAACATATAATATAAACATAGTAAGTAGCCCATAAAAGGAGGAAAGTAGGTTATCGTTCATTTCAGCTCCTTTAATTGTATTTCAGGGTTATTTTATAATCATTGTTCTGGCGCTTATTTGGGATCGTCATTCCTTCATTATTTGGTGTAATGTGACATAGAGATAAATGCAATTTCCTATAGCAATTTGTACCGTCTTACCTCTTCGTCTAGACTCTTCATAGTCTAAAGAAACTTGGAAGGTGCTCCTTGGTTGCATGGTCTTAAACTGAAATCCAAAAAGTAGGTGTACCTACCGGCCAATTAGCCACCTAGGTTTTATGGCATAACTCTCTCATGCTCATACCTACCATGGCTAGGAAATTGGCACCGACATAGACGGTTACTTCAGATCGACAACCGACAATAAAACTGGCAAATCTTGTATAGAGCTTTCTTATGCTCCAAAGTCGACCCCTTCTGATAGGAGGCGGCTTGGATGATGATGAGGATGTTCTAGCGCTTATGTGTTCCACTATTTAGGTAAATGCAAAGTTTCATATATTATAAACTATTAACTAGGTTTCATTTTGGCTCCTTTAATTTGTGTTTCAAAGTTTTTCTAACTGCTGTTCTGGCGCTTATGTGTTACAATGGTTGGGGAAATGCACTGTAACTTATAGACTACTAGTATTAGCTGGGTTAAGGTTTATTCTGTCTCCTTTAATTTGCGTCTCAAAGTTTTTTTAATCACTGTTCTGCACTTATGCGTTACATGATTTAGGTAAATGCAAACTGCCTTTTACAATATAATTACCACATGTTGGTGTGCATTAAATTTGACATTGACCTTTCAGAGACGATGGAAGTTCATCTTTTTCTTCAGCCTACTGGCCTATCTCAAATTTTCAAGAACTACACTATAAAAGTTGACTCAAGTGAATTTATTTATATATTGTGTCTGCCTAGGGTTGAAGGTGGGCTGGTTTAAACAAATACAAAACAATACAATCCGTAACCGACTCGATATTTGATTATTGATTAATATTGATATCTGCCATCAATTCGTTTAAAATTTGGATACAGATACGGTTTATACTTTTACATCCAGATTTCCAAAATCCTCTCTAAATTGCAACCCTTTGAAACTCTACGTTAAACTTGATTTCCTTTGTAATGTCTTGGTAGTTTTTAGTAGTAACTGTCAAACTGATCATTATCCATCAATCCGGGTTTGTATCCACTTTTGGCAAATATGGACAATTGTTTTGAAGTATTCAAAGGGTATGTATGTGTACCTGTATCCACTATGAGAAAACAAATGTGATATAGAACTACCAATATCCGCTCCGTTTACAACCCCTGTCAAGGCTTCCTCCCCCTTCTGACATGAAATGCTACTTGACAGATGAATTTAGATACATTGTTCTTAAGTGGTGAAACGACTAGACAAATAGTCCTTATCTAATTCTTCTTGATGGTATGAGTTCCTTCAAGGTTCAGCTTGGGCCTCAGCTACCCTTTAGTCTTGTGTTTGAGAGCTCCAAACAAAATTAAACATCTTAGCAGCAAATTTCTGTTTGATAACGCAACATTGTTCTTAAGTGGTGAAACCACATATGCTTTTATATATTTTGTTCATAAGTGTTGAAAGCACTAGACAAATAGTCCTTATCTAATTCTTCTTGATGGTCTGAGTTCGTATAAGGTTCAATTTGGGTCTTAACTGCCTTTTTGTTTTGTGTTCAAAAACTCAGTTTCGGTATCAGTTTCGGACCCTTCCTATGGGTATAGTTTCAGCAGTTTCGGGGTTTGGGGGATGGTTTCGGTATTTTTGGCAGTTTTGGAAGTTTTGGTATCGGTTTTAGCCGATACTTTAAACGTTTGAAAGCTCCAAAATTTGAACATCTTACTAGCAAATTTCTGTTTAGTGACATCACTGTAAGGGTATCTTTAAATAGATTTCAACCGTTTCAATCAGTTAACCATTAGGACATTAGGAGGATGCTTTCAAGAATTCAAGGAAAAGGCAGGAACGTGTTTTGCTTGAAAGTGAGGCCTGATTGCAATTCTTGAGGTCAATATAAATACAGAATCCATGAAGGCTTTGCATGAGATGAATATCCATAAGAACTCTTGGCGTTACAGCAGAAAGACATGTAGCCCCCCAAGTCCCAATACCCCTGAAGAGCAGCACATATTCTGCCGTACTCGTTTCCCGAAATAGGTTAGCATTTACAGGTTTGTAGTTACTTTTCTTTTCCTTTACCCATAAATATGTATAGGCCTAGAACGTGTTAACGACAACAACTTTCCTATTGTTATTCCTCCCTTCTTCTAATAAATCCTTCTTCTCTTTTTACCATAAAGCTGGGCTGCAAAGCCACATAAAAATAGCAAAAACACATAAAGTTTAGTCACACAAGTTTGGATAACCATAAGCAACAAATCATAATCACAAAAACAAGAGTTAAAAAGAGAGAAAGAGAGAAGAATACAATGGAGAAGTCAAAGATCTTTGGAAGGATTGTCAAAAGTGATACTAACCTAGACTCGGGAACAGAATCATCATAGTATACCAAGGAGGCAGCACAGGAGGAAGCATCACTATCTGCAGCTCCAGTTATAGGTCAACTTCAATGAAATTGTTGAGAGCTTCATTTCCAGGTCTCTCATTTTTTTAAGATGAGAGTTCCATCGTCCCTACAGTTTGTATATCTCCATTTTACATTACCGTCATATATGTGAGCCCTTAAAAAGGCTCTGCAGCTGCTCTGTATTTGTACGAAAAACTAAATATGTTTAATCTTAGTACTTTTGAGAAGTGAATATCCCAAAATATAAATAAAGTTTACACCAATTCCAACACACACACCCCTCCCCCATCCCAAAGAAAAAGAAGGTTCCTCGAACCATCCATTTTCAGTTGAAAACTTCTGCTTAAGATTTAAGCATTGAACTTTGCATTCGGATTGCTACAGGTTCAGGGCAAAAAGTGTCTTTGGGAAGAAAACAATCTTCTTTGCATCCGAGTTGATGGTTAGCTCCACACACAAGGTGAGGATGGCGGTTGTTCTGGTACCAGGGTAGAAAAGTCCCTTGCAAACCCAATATCCTACAGATCAATAAGCCAGTAGGTGGCTCTTAGGAGCGCCTTCTGATGCTTATTTGTACCCGAAGGTTACCAGAGAAGAAATTGCTTGCCAAGGAATGACAATGGAGAGATTCACCAGCGTCAAAAAGGTGTTTTCAATAACAATCTTCAGGAGGCTAGAACTCTATTCAGCACCCAAGGTTAGATTATCGCTACGAGAATAGACTCAGAAAAACACTGAAAGTAAATAGAGGTTGCAATGGTAAACTTCCAGTTATATGGGCATCATCCCCGTGATCGAGGGATGTTGCCTCTTCAAGTTCGTATGTGAAAGAACATGTTAGGTTATTAGGTATGAAACATATGGTCCATCAGTTGCTGGTGAACTGGTACTCTCTCTAGTGTGGAAGCGGAGGTTTAGGTCATACAAGATAATTGTGCCAAACCCTATGTGCGGCTTACGATATCGAAACTACCTCAGGAATGCATGAAAAGATGCATCATGCTATATTACCAGCAACGGCAGGAGACAAGGGAGGTTATTACCTAATCACGCTATGAAGAAGGAATGCCTTAGCTTGTGTGGAGATCATCTTAAGCCAGCCCTTGTTCCCTGAAACTACAGTGGAGATTGAGGAGTCAGGAGGATTGTTTCTGGCAAGAGACTCTTGTACAATTACATAGGAGTTCATTTTTTTCCAGGTGGCAAGATGGCAACCTAGGCTTGGCTTGCTTCGGAGCAAGGGCAAGATGCAGGTTGCCCTTGATGTCAGTACTCTAGTGTACCACAGATGGCCCTAATACCAAGGTTACAGGACAGATCATCCCATTCACAGAGCATATAACATCCTGATCGTGCCTCGTCTCTCTAGTGTATCTGGTAGTAGATTTGAGGTACTAAGGTGAAAACTTGGTTATGAATGCTCAAGTCAGGCTATTCCCTGGATGGTGTTCTTTCACAGCAGAGGCAACAAGTCTCTGATTCTCCATGCCCATGGTCCATATTGAGGATCAGTGCCTAAAACATTTATTCTGATGCATCTACACCTAGGATTGGTCTATGGCCATGATAAGCACCAATTTCAGTCACACTTGCTTACAGACAATTAGTGGACCTAATCACAGGGTTCAGGTCTTGGTGGGGGGCTCTTTATGAAATTAAAAGTTAAAATAGTCCTGCATTTCTTACACATCTCTGCAATTGTGGAGATTTATAATCACCTTATATTGAGCAACTGCTCTCCCAGCTAAAACTTTGATGGAATTCCTGGGTCCAATCTTCTAATAGGGTTTAATCATGCAATCTGCAAACCACTGGTGCTAGCATGACTGGATAGAGAGCACTATCGGAGAACCTCATACATGCTATTAGGGGTTTAACATTCAATGCCCCTGAGGGGTTTCCTTCTTAATAAGCCTTGAACTTGAAGATAGCTATTTTAAATGATGAATCGTTATTAATAGGGACTCCATGCTTCATTGCTTCACTTCATCCAGCAACAGTTAATGATTATTGCTCATACCTAGAGGAGATCTAACTGCAGTGGACTATATGGCTAAATTGGAATAGGTAAAAGTTGTCATAGTTTCGATAGTTCTCCTAGTCCACTTTAACAATTTGCGAGGCAAAAAAAATGCTGGAAACCTAACGTAGATTTCTGTTTCCTTGAAGTTGGTAATCAATTTATATATATAAACAAAAAAAATCTGAATCTTAAGCCTACCTAATACTTTAGGACTAAAGTAGTTAAGATCCTTGACCGCTTGATAGTTGGTACCTTGTGTAAAGACCAACAAAATGTAGTTGAAACTGCATATGAATGATATTACATATTAGAAGTAGCTTCAGTACTTAGCTTAGACAAATAGATTCACAAACCTCAGAAAAGGAACAGGCTCGGACAATGTGCTTGTGTTCAAACGAGTGTAATTCATCACCGGATAAAGCATCCCATATTTTCCTAGAAAGGGTGACAGCATAATGCATTTTAAACTCAAAATAAGAAAGAAATATACAAAGTGCTCGGAAAATAGTAAGATTATCTGAAAGACACATCAGGTAGAACCTTCAAATAGCATGGGAAAACATGACATCTGATGTTTCATTTAACAAAAATTGATATCGAATGTATATATATCAAAAGATTCAGGTAAAGAAATAGCAAAACAATATAAAGAAAGTTTTCTCCAAAAAGGAACAATATAAAAGTGTAAACCTAAACTAGGATCGGATTGGTCTTATCATTCCATTTTAG
This sequence comes from Iris pallida, assembly GCA_029216955.1. Taxonomy (NCBI): domain Eukaryota; kingdom Viridiplantae; phylum Streptophyta; class Magnoliopsida; order Asparagales; family Iridaceae; genus Iris; species Iris pallida. The sequence continues at coordinate 41,415,879 of JANAVB010006599.1, forward strand.
TTGCAAACTGGGTTGATAAACCGGACAGCAATTCCTTGAATCTATCTGGTTGCATTAACGAAATAACTATTGAATGTAATTAGCAAAGATGGCTATGCACTTAGAGAAATTCACAATGGGACACTGCTAAAAGATGTCAATTAAGATACTAGGTATCTGAATCGGTCATCATCCCAATTCCAATTTTGTCTAATTTTGTTTAACTGAGTTAAGGCCCACCAGTGAAATGGAACCAGGCGTATAGATTTCCTTCTGAAAATGGCCAAACACAATGTACCATGATCCTATTATTAAATTTGAAATTCAGAGAGGACTCTTAGTTTATTCATGTGAATAAAACATAAGAAGCCTTGGTACATTTATAGAAGCAAGTCATGACATCCTCCTTTAGCCCAGACGATGCGGGACTAAAGTGAGATATACAATAATAGCTAAGTGACACTCCCCCGCAACTTGGAGCATAGATATCAATCATTCTCAGCTTGGATAACAGTCGGACAAACAAAGATATATGCAGTGGTTTGATGAGGATATTTGTCAGAGCTGGAAAAGACACGTGTTGTATGACAACTTTCTTTTATGTCACTTTCTCTCGAAATAAAGTGACAGTCTATATCGATATGCTTAATTCTTTCATGAAAGACTGTATTCTCAGCAATATAGATCGTAGCCTTATTGTCACAATAGAGAGCAACTCGAGAAAAGGGACATGACTCCAAGATCTGTAAGAAATGAGTTGAGCCAAATCAACTCAGAGACAACATATGCATGGTTCTATATTCTGCCTCAGCAGAAGAATGAACAACTATATTTTGTTTCTTATTCCTCCATGTAACCAAATTGTCTCCCAGGAAGACAAGGTAACCACTGGTAGAACGATTATCATCAAGTGATCTAGCAAAGTCAGCATTTGCAAGACTGTGAGCGACGGTATAGAAGGTCTGTTGAGAAGACCATGTCCAGGAGTTCCCTTCATATAGCGAAGAATCCTTTGAACAGCTTAAAGATGAGAGGTCAAAGGATTTTGCATATAATGGCTCAACATACTCACAACGTAAGCAATGTCTGGACGAGTGACAATAAGATAAATTAGCTTCACAAACAGTCTTCTATAATGTCTTGGGTAGATAGAGCAGGATTTGATGAAGAACTCAATCTGGATAGTTTGATTGTGGAATTCTGGTGTGTCTGTTTATCAGCAATCTAGGAATCTTGTCTCAAATAGAAGATCCAATGCATATTTGCGATGAGAAAGTTACAATCATTCGGAACTCCGTGATACCTCAATACCAAAGAAGTATCTTAATGGCCCAATATCCTTTGTATGAAAATGAGAGGTTAGTGTTCTTTCACCTTAGAGATGCCAGCAGAATCATCTCCGACAATGATTATGCCATCCACATAAACAAGTAAGATGACTATGTCCTTGTTGGCATAAAATTATCTCTAGACAAGTATAGGGACCGAAGATGGCGTCCAAATTTCCTTGGCAGTTTTCAGAGACACAATAGAGTTATACAACGAGCATGCACAGAGTTAGACAACCAAACAATTACCTTGTTAGCATTCTGAAACCAAGAGGCATAGTGTGGATCCTTGGAGTTTAGTTGTGACTTCGTCAAGTGACGATAAAGACATTTGTTGTTTAAAATCACATTTGTTGTTTAAAATCTTTTCTACAGCATTGGACCATTGTAAGTAATTCTTTGCACAAGAGAGAGATCATGGGGTACCGTAAATTTGTTTTAAAGTCGACTGAAAATGAAAAAACATCAACATAAATATCTTTGTCGTCGTCGGAGGCCACAATCAAGGACAAAACCAAGCTAGTAATCTGGATGGCATCGAGGAACCATAGAGATCTGGGAGGATTGGAGAAGGAGGTGCGTGGGAGAAGTGGTGCATGGGAGAAGTCATCAAGGACACTAGGCTAAAGAGGGGCTCGAAGGAAGTGTTGTCTCGTACGCGTCGACTATAACATCGTTGTAGGCTTTGGTAGTAGACACGATGTAAGCGGATGTCTTAGCCTTGTAGAAGGTAGCAACATTAGCTCTGCGGGAGCTGGTATTTACTTTAGCTCCTCGAAGGAGTTAGCTTCGCCATATGCTATCGCAGGAAGCTGATCTGGAAATGTTAGTTTTGCGAGAGGCTATGTTAGTTTCGTCAAAAGCTATAATATTTTCGCCGTAAGCAGTAGTAGCTTCGCCGAAAGCTAAGAGAGGCACATGGTTTCCAAGTTCAGCCACAGAAGTGGCTATGACCGAAGCTGTGGGGTTGGCATTCAAGGGTGGGTTGTGGTGGGGTTGGAGGGGGGCTTGCGAGGGGTTGGGAGCTGGCACGGAGGGGCACTAACAAGGCTAGGGGGGGGGAAGGAGGGAGGGGGCTGGTGGGGTAGAGGGGGGAGAAAAATAAGTTTTGGAGTTAGGATTCTCTCCAAATTTTTATAGTTCTGATATTATTAAATTCATAAAGAACCCATAATTTATTGGTGTGAATAAAATATGAGAAACCTTGGTACATTTATAGGAGCAAGTCATGACATCCAACCTTTAGCCCATGCGATGTGGGACTACAATGAGGTATACAATAATAGTTAATTGACAAAATTCATACCAGAACTCAAATGCAATTATGCAAATGCTCCTCAAATATTACCAAAAGCATAAAATAACTTGGCATAGATTGTTCGCCTTGGCATGTACAATAGGGCAATTGTGCTGGATTAATTGACTATTTTTTTCTGTTTTGGCTAATCTTGATAGCAGATCCTTATGAAAATTTGTAAGGAATAACCAGCGAAGAATAAGATTGAGCACTCAGAAACTTGTCTACATTTATCTTAGTAGGGTGAAGTATATGGAGTGTATAATGGAGGAAAAAACATGACATTCAGAATTATTCATGAATGTCAAAGTAGTATAAACTTATGCAATCTCAAGAGTCAAGAGGCCTTACCTAATAGCATAGATATTGAGGTAAAATATAATATTGATCTCAAAGTAGAGTAAAACTAGCATGACCTAATCCACACCATGTGGGGGGGGACATTGCTTAATCCACAGTTTGTTAAGGGAGGAAATTGGATTCAGTAAGATATTTCACTTAATATTATGAACACGTAGAATAAGATACATACGCTGTAAAATCAGCCGATCCTGAAGCAGCTCGTAGGGCATTGGTATCAAGGCAGCAGCTCCAGACTGCCCCCTTATGCCCTTCAAATGTTCCAATCCAATCTCCCGTCTCGCCATTTCTCAACATGGGACTTGAATCTAAGAAAATTGGAAAATAAATTCAATCATCTTCTACATGGAAAAACTAACATGAATATCATATTTGAGACATTAACAAACACTATGCATTCAAGGAAATAATGTGAACATGCTTTTGATATGGGCTAACAGACAAACATCTATTTTTACGCAACTTAAGATAGCTTCGATAATCAGATATAGCCTCTATGTTCCAGGAACTTTTTTCCCCAACTTAGGTACCATGTAAGACGTACAAAGTCCGGGCACTTTGAAAACACAGGTCTAAATTCAGGCATATACTAAACTCATAAAATAATACAGTAAGTGGGATACCCATCTAGCGGGGACCAAAATTGGGGTATAAACAGATGGCATGGACGGGATATTGGAATTATTTTCAACATATCTGCCTTCTAGTCTACTGACAAGAAAACAGATATTGCTCCAATACAGAAACCGAAATGCAAAATGGGCATCGAACAAATATAAATCTTTAAAATAAATAATAAGTAAATAGCGACACTCCAAAATTTGGTGCCATGTCTCTGCCACAGCGTGTCAGACACATATTAAACTGCTCTCCCAAATATACAGTAGGAGACGCAAATATTTTCTGTCTCAACATAGGTGTACTAAACCTAAAGATTAACGTTTACATACGATTAACATTTACAAACGACGATATATTGATATAATGAGGACTATTGCATAGAGCCCATGATAATATTCACATTTGAACAGATTAGTTAATATATAGAACATACAGTTAAATGTTGTTAAATAAATTTCATCTACAAAATCACGCTCCAAGAAATTGATCTAAAACAAAAACACAGAAATTGGTTCGTCTAAACAACTTCATTCAAGACATTGTATTAAATTGATCAAATAAATGCTTTCAGTGGAACAATATCAACAAAGATCGCACCTTTGCTGGCACTGATGAGGAAGAACCCATCGGGAGTGATGGGGCTGTAGAACAAATCCACGACCGGGCGCGAATGCCCGTGGCAGACCAGAGGAACCACCACCTTCTTCTTCTCCATTTCCCTAACCCTAACCCTAATAAAGTCCCTCTCGATAAGGAATTTCGATCAAATTAAACCCTAACCCTAGCCCCAATCAAGAAACAAACAAAAAGAACAGGAAAATAAAAAAAATGGCTTGCAACTATAAGGGTCTGCTTGGTAATGGTGTTTTCACCGGTTTTGGGGTGTTTTTGAACCGACCGTTTATGAAAACCCCTGCTTGTTAATTTTTTTTAGGCACTGGTTTTCGTCGGTTCAAAAACTCCCCAAAACCGGTGTAATGTATTTTTGGGTGGCTTTGTAAACACCCCAAATCGGCGGATTTTGAGCGGCTTTATTTTTTTATTCCATTTATATCCTCACAAAAATAGATATAATTATAACTACCGATACCATTTTCTATTTAATTTATTCGTGTAAAAAACTTTCAGAACCGCTCGTTAGTTAATTACCAAGCATGGATTGGACTGGTTTAAAAGCCGCAACTTAAAAAACCATCCAAAACCGGACCCCTCATAACCGCTCATAACCGGTACTCTAAAAACACCTCATAACCGCTACCCCGATAATTACCAAGCATACCCTAAGAGAATTATGGGGATCAAGCAAAAAAGAAAAAATCGTAGTTTTTTAAATTTTATTTGGTGAGCAGGTCTGCATTGTGGGCCAAGAGAGTTAAGTAAGAAAAAGTTAAGTGAGGAAGAAATAAAATCATACTTGGTTTGAAGGTGGACTTTAGAGCATCTCCAACGCTGTTGTCTTGTTGTTTCTCATAATTTGTATGTGGCATCTACAACAAGACAATGTCTTGTCTAGCTGGCATTTTATGATTCCGAAAAGACAACGTCTTTCATATACCTTCTCCAATGCTCCAAAAGACATTTGCTTTTATTTTAAACTCTCTCTCTCTCTCTCCCTCTCCTGTGTTTTTCTTTCCGCCATTAATGGCGTCGACGGAGCCGACGATGAAGAAGCGAAAGCTCAGCTTCACCTCGCCGTCGTCATCATCCTCCAAGTAGGAATCAAACCCCGCGGTCGTGAACCCGTTCGAGAGGAACAAGGCTGAAGTCGGACACTCCACTTGAGCGGAAAGAGGCTGAAGTTGGCGACGACGACGACGACGGAAGGAGGTGGCCGTCCGGAACGAGAAAGCAGAAGGAGACGACGACGACGACGACGACGACGGTGGCAGAAGACGGCGACGACAACGGCGGAAGGAGACGGCGGCGACGACGATGAGTCTGCAGTTGATCGGAGCGGAGGGCGACGCGGTGGTTCTCCGGCCGGTGGAGTATGATGGCTTGGGACTGTGATGACGTGGAAATAAAACATTGTGAAGTTTGTTGTCTAGATCTAGACAACAGACTTCACATTTTGCTTGCCATGTCACTGCCACCTCAACTTCCCATTTTCTTCCACATTTGCATTGGAGAAGAATTCTTGTAATGAAGTCTTGTGATTCTTTTGTGGCAGCCATTTTTTCCAAAGCTACAATAGCGTTGGAGATGCTCTTAGGAGGGAGAGTTATAGAGGGTTAAGTGAGGGTTTATTTCACCCTCTTTTGTCCATTTTTTAACTCCTTCAAATCGGAGGGTTAACGAAGGTGATTGAGGATTTTGTTTAAAAAGTCATAGATACCCTTTATTTGTTTTATAAAATATCATAATTTTTTTCCTCCATTTTTTTCTCAACATGTTAATCCGTAACTTCCTAATTTGTGAAGATAATTTGACAAGTTCTAATTAAAATTTCAATAAAATTTAATTTTATGATATATGTAATAAAGTTATTTTTGTAACTATCATATTTTTATTAATCCTCATCTCACTCAAAAACTTGAATCCAAGCAAGAGTTATTAAACGCCCCCTACTTGACTCTCCGAGGCCGCTCCCTCCAATACAAACAAACTTTTATGTATTGACTCTACTCCCCCTCGCTTAACTCCCCTTCATTTAACCTCGCTTAACTCTGCTTATTTTTTTCCCCTCAATCCAAGCAGACCCAGGGTCTACTTGACAATTATAGGGGTAGCGGTTATGAGGTATTTTTAGAGTAGCGGTTATGAGGGGTCCGATTTTGGATGGTTTTTAAGTAGCGGCTTTTAAACTAGTCCAATCCATGCTTGGTAATTCATTAACGAACGGTTCTGAAAGTTTTTTACACAAATAAATTAAATAGGGAAGGGTATCAGTAGTTATAATTATATATATTTTTTTGAGGATATAAATGGAATAAAAAATAGAGCCGCTCAAAACACCCCGATTTTGGGTGTTTATAAAGCCACAAAAAAATATATTACACCGTTTTTTTTTTTTTTTTTGGGGGGGAGGGGGGGGGGGGGGGGGGGGGGGGGGTTGAGCCGACCAAAACTGGTGCTTCAAAAAAATTAACAAGCAGAGATTTTTATAAACGGTCGGTTCAAAAATACCCCAAACCCGGTGAAAATATCGTTACCAAGCAGACCCTTAGTAGAAAAACTGCTTGTAACTAGAACTATAAGAGAATTGTGGGATCAGACAAAAAAATGTAGCTTTTTTAAGGGTTAATTACATTGACCTCTTGTGTTCGTGAGTATTACTGAGACTATCCCTGTTCCAAAAGTACTTACATTGTCCCTCTCTCTTCTTTATAAATTTTAGGATTATTTTACACTAATTTTTTTATAAGTTTTGATTTATAACACGTGTACCCCTATTTTTAAACTAATTATACTGATCATCCTCATGTTTTATGTTTATTATATGGGAGACCCTACTTTAAGATAGAAATAAAAAGTTATAACACTATTATCCCTAATGAGGAATAGTTAGTGTAATTAGTTTAAAAATAAGAATACTCTGTGTTATAAAGCTAAAACTTAGAAGTAGTTAATTTAAATAATCCTATTATGGTTTGATCAATGCTTGATTGTTAATTAGACTATCATATGCAAATACAAAATCAAGGCCCATATCATATGCATTGCATTAAATGCAAGTAAGTTTGACGTGTCATAAACTATTTATTATTTTTTTTTTTTATGTAAAACTTCTGACCTCTCAACACTTTGATATAACTCGGTACCTCCCATCACTTGGATTGACATGGGGACAATTGTAATATAATATTATTGATAGAAAAAAATAGAAGAGTTTTTTCTTTCAATGCAATCCAAATCCGATTATCCAAACCGTATCGTAACAAAAGGTTGCAAAGTGTTCTTATAATTCAAATTTAATTAGAAATATTTTCTTCTTAGGTCTCCTTGAAGACTTGTAGTAAAATTCCTAAACATTACAAAGTAGACATCGGTCATCTTATCTCTATTATTATAATTCGGCTTAGGAACAGATAAAAAATAAACCGTCTAAGTTATATGTATATCATCATTTAAATTAATTTAAAAATTAATAAGAAGATAACTGAATAACTAATCTAAATACTTCACTAATTATTTTAAAAAAAACTTAACAAGCATTTAATTATCTATATTTATAACTAAATAACTCTAAATTAAGTGGTTAAGATTGGAGACAATTTTTTGGTTGCTCGAGTCCAAATTCTAGAAATGACATTTTATAATAAATTTATATTTATTTATTTTTCAATATTTTTTTTACGCATATGCAATGGAGATGCATATTACTAATAAATTTAAGTTTAAGTCCTAACATGTTCAATTGAAGAGTTTAGACCTTGAATTTTTATTTTTTGTTTCTTTTTTCCTATTATACCCTTCCTTCATGTTTGATAACAAAAATTTCATATATAGGTTAGGGAGGGTATAGTGGAAAAAAAGAAAACAAAAAATAAAATTTCAGGGTCTAAATTTTTCAATTTGACATGTGAGGGCTTAAACTCTAAACTAGTATAAAATCCAGGGTCTAAACGCTAATTAGCCCTAAATTTAATTTAGTTTTAACGGGTCCACACTCAGACCCGAACCCGAACCGTTAGGAAGCAATCAGATCTAATAAAAACCTAGTTTTGCTTTCGCAAGAGGTCATAGCAAGCCTCACGTCACAGCTGAAGAAGAAGAAGAAGAAGGTCTAGAGGGAGAAGAAAAATGGCAGCAGTGGCGATCGAGACGAGCCAGCAGCCTCCGGAAGCGGAGGTCAGGTCATCGGCGGTGAAGATAAAAGGAGGCTCCGGCGCCGGAGGAGGGGGAGAGGGCTTACGTCAGTACTACTTGCAGCACATCCACGACCGGCAGCTCCAAGTCCGCCAGAAGACCCACAACCTCAATCGGCTCGAGGCCCAACGCAACGATCTCAATTCCAAAGGTCCCCACCCCCCTAACCCTAATCTCAGCCATGTGAAATATTGGTATATTTATATGCGTAATTTATGATTATAAGTCGAGGATACGGTTGATTTTGATTTTATCCCATTGTTTTCTGCTGCAATTTTAATATATATATTTTTTTAAAAAAAATTGAAACCTAACCCTAAATTATGCCATATGAAATTTCGATTTTTGATAGTTAAGTAGAAAGTAATCGGCTCATTGTATGCATCTTGGTTGAGGCTTTGCTCTATTATGCTTCTACTGCATAGATTTTGATGGATACCTTTCGATCCTGGCCATGGATTGGAGATGATCGAACATAGGAACCCATAGATCAATTACGTAGGTGATGATGGTGCTGGCGGTGGAGGTGGAGGTGGTGGCAGTGGTAAATTCATAGTGTTTACTCCAAATTAGAGAAAATTAAGAACATGAGTAGTAGGGGTATACACAAAGGGTGGTGGGACTCGTGCAGTAGGAATTTGTGAAGCAAGAGGTGCCATTAATTGGGGGTATAATTGTACTCCTCCGCTTGATCTCGACTTCCTTACTTCGAGCAATCGGTCGAATTTACTGATGAGATTAAGAACATTACCTTCCAAAGAGAGAAGGCGGCGTCGCTCGTCCGGTGATTCCCGTTGGGAGCTGGGGCTTGCACTCCTCTCTCGGCTAGCTTCAGAGACTGGATCGGAAGGCTCTGATACCAAATTGATGGATCCCTTTCCATTTTGTTCATGGATTGGAGATGATCGAACATAGGATACCCACAGATCAATTACGTAACCCCAAGAATTGGGGAAGAAGATGACAAAATCTAGGGCTTTGTATTAATGTTGAAATGAACTTGTAAAGAAATACATCTGGGAATGGAAATTCTATTCTAAAGGAGCAAATGAAAACGTAATTCTTCTCTGATCTTCCTTTCATCTATTTATACCAGTCTAAGAATTAAGAAATTCCATGCTAGTTACAGTTTTGACCCTACCTATACTGAGAACTGATAAGAGACTGATGCTCAACTACATACTGATACTGAAAATTGATATATTTGAGCTATTGAGCCACTGCTGCTACTTGAATTACTGAAGTACAGAGCTACTCCTTCTTCACTGAACTTCTGCTACTTCTTAATGCCATAGCTTAAGGCCAGAGCTTGAACCACACTCTTGGTATATGGCTGGTTACTGAAGTGTGAGTGAACTCTTCTAATGAACATTACAGTAATGCCTCCACTGAGAGCTTGTATACTCTGCTAAGTGTGAGCTCTGATACTGAATAGCACTACACTGAACTAGATCAGGCTCGTATCAGATTTCTGCTGAAGAAGTTACCTTTTTTTAATTTTAAATTTTTTGAACCCTAACCCTGAAACATAATTTTTGCCATAAAGTTTCGTTTCTTTATACTGCCGTAGAAATTAATCGGCTTATTTTATGCATAATTTATGATCCCAGGTGGAGTTCATGCATGATTTGGCTTATATTTCATAGATTACTGATGGAAAATTTTAGGGATTCTCTTGAAAATTTGAAATTCTAAATCTAATATTTAGCTTAGTGAATTTGCCGACAGAAGATTCGATTTCTTGATAATTTTGTAGGAACTAATCAGTCCCTTCATGTGTATATACTTGAACTTGGTTCAAGTCTATTCATGGATTTGTTTCAATTAAGTAGATTTCTGATGGAAAATATGGATTTTATTGATAAACTGAAACCTGACCCTAATCTTTGCAACAGTGATTCTATTGAAAATTTTGTTTCTTTATCCATCTCATAAGTTTCTGCTGTGAAATTCAAGGTTTCCATAAAAAATTTGAAACCCAAATGTTTTTATCTAGCTGTATCTTTATGGCCTTCGTTGGTTTCTTGTGAAGAATTGATTTCTTTTGGTCTTTTAAAAGGATCATTGGTTATTGAAGTTGTCTTATTTTCTCCCTTTATGGTCTTTTAACGATAACCTTAACTCCACTGAGATAACATTAGTTTCTTATTCCATACATGATCTGTATAGATGTTTCAGAGGTCGATTTAGTAAAAAAATGTTTATGATTCTGTGGGTATTTTGATTTTTTTCCTTTGGAGAAAAAGGTATCTTAAATCGTTCTTTTTCTTGGATGGTTGGAAGTGATATTTGACAGTTCAAAGTTTCATAAATGGGGCCATTGATTTGTTCAGTAGTTGATTTGACTTGGTGGGTTAATACTGTGATGCTTGAATTGAAATTCATGGCTAAGATAGTCCTACTTTGGAACGCTATTAGTTCATTGAAATTGACAACTAAAGCATGATTTTTTTATTGAACGTTAAAATTGTTCTTTTTGATTTCGTAAGTTTTATGTTTCTTTTTTAATGGTATTGCTGTTACAGTGAGGATGTTGCGAGAGGAGCTGCAACTACTTCAAGAGCCAGGATCATATGTTGGTGAGGTTGTGAAAGTCATGGGAAAATCAAAGGTTTTAGTTAAGGTACATGATGGTAATTATTAGCAATTTGTTTTTTGTGTCCTCTCATTTCTTATTTGGATGACAATTAACGTTTATTCAGTGATCTATTTGGGAACGTATTACCTGCAATCTTGGGGTTGACACAAGTTATGTTGGATAATATTCTTGTTTGGCAGAAGAAAATTCATCCTTATGTGTTTTTTGTTGCCATACCTATTATTCAAAAATGTTCTTGTTGTGAAAATTCCTTCTTAAAATGATAATGATTGCTAAAACCATAATGTAACATATCATGTAACAAATTACACTCGTATGTGTGAAGCTCCTTTGTGTTCTTCCCATCATTTCAGTCATGTTTGTACTTCTAACTTTCTGCTTCCAGATCCAGCAGAGACCATTACAAGTAGTATTTATCTTTGTTAAACAAAAGAACTATACAATACGTTCTCAATTGCCTCATATGTCATTGGCATCTCTTGTTTTTTCTGCTAAATTATTAGATGGTTACCAGTTTTCTTTGTTTTTGTTCAACGGTAGAAACATTATTACATTATTAATTGCCTCAGCTAAGATTAGCAGAAGGTAAACAAAGATCTGCATGGTGTATTGAACAAATAATATCTAAGAAAGTTAAATTTAGAAACTAATATAATACCATTATTATGATATAACGATGTGATGAGATCGACATCTCATTATTAGTTCTTAACTTGTTACTCTCTGGTGGATACATTAAATATGGCTTGATCCTCGTCAGTTCTTACTGAAACTGCATAGGATACAAACAAGTTTTAGGGGAGTTAAGGATGTAAGGTGGCCCAGGTATTGTCTATGGGCAATGGGTAAGAGAGAAGACGGAAAGGCATACAATTGCTGGACAGGTTCAAAGGATAGGAAAAGGACGGTCTTAAAGCGAGGTGCGCACTTGAGGAGAAAAAAGCGCACAAAAAGTATAAAAACATGTATATTTGTGTCATATTATTTGCATACACCTTCAATTTGTTTGGTGTTAATAACATTTTATGACTTCAGCAATTATCCCCAACATTTTAGGTGAGTTTGATAGGGAAGAAAGAGAAAAATTGTCCTTGCAATTGACACAGTCCGCGAGGTTTGTTGGGGTTGGTGATGGAGTCGAGACTAGAAGAGGAAAAGGATGGTGGGGGAGTAAGAGGATGAGGTTGGCTGCAGTTGGCAGGGAGTTGATGTGGTCACGACTGTCTGTAGTCAGCCGTGTTCAGCACGGTCTTGGGAAAGAGAAAGACGATCGATTTTTGCGAGAAATATTTTGAATTTGGGGGATTAGATTACGTATTGAATTTTATATGTAAAAATCGATTTTGTAAGCCCCCTAGGTTATGTAAACATGTCACATGTAATTGAGAGCCAAGTTGGACTCAAATTGAACCAACTTGGCTCTCAATTATACCTCTCAAATATGTTCTCTACCTTCCATGTGCAATTAAAGTGGTGCTCAAAAGCCATCATCTTGGTGCTATTATAAGGAACGGGTAATGATGAACACATGGATCATACAAACCTGATTACTGATGTCTTTCATGGTACTTTGTGTCAAATAGTGCTATTTGTTATTATTGTTATTATTATTATTTTGGGGGGTGGGGGTGTGGTTGAAGAACTCAGATATATGAAACTTTTCTTGTATTTTGATATGGAAATCTTGCCTGTGCACCGCTAAATAATCATTGAGGAGGTGCAGCTTTTGGCATGTAGATTTTGTGAACATTTTATTTTTTCTTAATATTAGTTTTATTATTTCATATATAGTCTAGTGATTCTAAGACCTTGATGTATCCTTTCAGGTTCACCCAGAAGGAAAATATGTTGTCGATATTGACAAAAGCATTGATATTACCAAGATTACACCTTCAACAAGAGTTGCTCTTCGCAATGATAGTTATGTGCTGCATTTGGTCTTGCCTAGCAAAGTAGATCCTTTGGTCAACCTTATGAAAGTCGAAAAGGTTCCTGATTCTACTTATGACATGATTGGTGGTCTTGACCAGCAGATTAAAGAGATAAAAGAGGTTGGCTGGAAAAAAATTCTGTTGTACTGCTAAAATTATCTTATTGTAGTTATGTCATTTTATTATGAATTTGCTTGATATATAAAGTGTTGATAGTTACTGAATATTAATGTTTGCCAACTTACAGGTTATCGAGCTCCCTATCAAACATCCTGAATTGTTTGAGAGCCTGGGAATAGCTCAACCGAAGGTATCCTTCCCCATTACTTGATTAGCTTATTATCATCGGATGCTCTTTTAACATTTTTACTAGATATACTTTGTACATACATTTAATTAAAATAATTTTAACCCATGTTTTGTAGGGAGTCTTGCTCTATGGTCCTCCTGGAACAGGGAAAACACTGCTGGCTAGAGCAGTGGCTCATCACACTGACTGCACCTTTATTCGGGTTTCTGGTTCCGAGTTGGTTCAGAAATATATAGGAGAGGGTTCTAGAATGGTTCGAGAACTTTTTGTGATGGCTAGGTTTGTTCAAATTCTTTTCTCGCATAAAAAACAGTTCTATTATATTATTTTCTGCTACATATCTACTTCGTCTTTTATGACATAAATGGACACAATAACAAAATTGGGAGGAAAATTATGAGCAATAATGGACTATTGTACACAAAAAATTTCATTCTACATCTGTCCTAGCAATTGCATGATAACATCTGCTACCCTTTTCATTACAGTATCTTGTGTTGACAGGAATGCATTACTTTAGCGTGTCATCCTTTAATGCTTCTGCCATTATGTGTGCATGATAATTACTGAATTGCAGGGAGCATGCCCCGTCAATCATCTTCATGGATGAAATAGATAGCATTGGATCTGCCAGGATGGAGTCTGGCAGTGGCAATGGTGATAGTGAAGTCCAACGTACTATGCTTGAGCTGCTCAACCAACTTGATGGCTTTGAAGCGTCAAACAAGATTAAAGTACATTATATCTTTCTTCTTGTGTTTTCCAAGTCTTTTGATTGTAGCATATTTTGGCAGCATATGACATTTTCGAGAAACAACTTTACAGGTTTTGATGGCCACAAATCGGATTGATATCCTGGATCAAGCCCTTCTTAGGCCCGGTCGAATTGACAGGAAGATTGAGTTCCCCAACCCCAACGAAGAGGTATGATAGTGTTGTAGAGAGGCATGTTGCGATATCTTGAAGTCATAAGTACAATTATCTCATCCTTCAAATCTTTGCAGTCACGTTGCGATATCTTGAAAATTCATTCAAGGAAGATGAACTTGATGCGAGGAATTGATCTGAAAAAAATTGCAGCAAAGATGAATGGGGCATCAGGAGCAGAACTCAAGGTACCATCCTTTGATCATACCCTCTCTTAATCAGTTTGTACTAGCTTCAAGATTTAATTGCATGTCCCTCGGTAACTGTTAGAATAAGTGTTACTTCAACCTAGGTGAATACGTAATTGCTCTTTCAGATTGTATTTTTACACTTCTGATCCAAAAAGTCTGTATTTGCTTATTTCATCCAAGTATCATGATGTATATAGTTTCAGTCTATGTTGCACACATATGGCACGGACACGACACCTATTTTACTGCCCTTGTGTACTTTTTAGTGTCCAGATTGTGTCCGACACGACATGGCCAACATTTGTGGAGTGCCCGTGCTTCGTAGGTTCAGTCAATTCAGGTTGAATTCGGTTGAATCTTGACGAAACTCGGGAATAAACGAAAATAAAGAACAAGTGATTCAGGGTTTCATTGCCGCCACCCCAGAAGAAAGAGGGAGAAAGAGAAACATGGACGTACCTGGTGAATTTGATTAAGTGCCTCCACTTTTCAGCATTGGGGTGCGGCCCATTGGTGACTGTCAACAGCGAGGCGTAGTATCGGAAGTCACAACATTTTCAGTCATATATATATATATATATATATATATATATATATATATCAAGTGCCTCCACATTTCAGCATCAGGGTGCGGCCCATTGGTGACGGGCATCAGCGAGGCTTAGTACCGGAAGTCACAAGGTGTTCAGTCATATACACACACACACACACACATCCCCCTTCCCTGCAGTATATTTCGTTGGGATTTGTTGGGATTTAACCATGTTTTGACATGTGGATTCTCCCTTAGGAACTTCCTACAAGGGCCACAAACCGTTTTTCCTCTGTGTGTGTGTATTTTGACCTACAGTGTCAAATGGATAACGAAATCCTTGCATTGACCCTATATTTCTTGACTGCCTTGGATATAAAGTCAAAGGACCTTAGTTGTATACTGTATATACTGTATAGATATAATGCAAAGTGATATGTAATTGTGGAAGTAACAAAGTGTCCAAGTTATCTGATGTCGCTATCTTTTTGAAGCATCCCTTAGTAAATTAACAACAAAATGACAAATGCAACCTCTCGATGTTTCAAAACTCTTCCTGATCATCTTGGTTTAAAAACCCCTTCCGCCACACTGTTCTTCTTCAGATCATCTTGTCTTGCCTCTAGGTTTGAATTTTAAACTGAGGATGTCTTGGCAATCCTGCCATTTGATTATATGGAACTTGAGCATCATGCAGAAGGTTTGATTTGCTTTATTCAGCGACATTTAGTGGGTCCTTTGACACAGAAGATGTTTCAGAATATAAAGTTAATATGCTAATCTTTTCTGAACTTTCTGGGCTGCCAATGGTGATGGTGTTATGATTGGCAGATAATCTGATTTACCATCAGAATGTACTAATGCACCGTTAGTTATAAAATTCTTTGAACTTGCCCACTAAAAGATGTTGGATACTGAAAGCAACAAATACAATTAGTACAAGTTAACTTGTTATACTTATGTAAGAGGATGGAGGCTCCATCAACAACCTTCTTGTTTTGTTGATTGGATTCTGGATCACGTTATAAACAAAATTGCTTGTTCTCTACAGGCGGTTTGCACAGAAGCTGGAATGTTCGCGCTCAGGGAGAGAAGGGTTCATGTGACACAGGAGGATTTTGAGATGGCAGTGGCCAAGGTCATGAAGAAAGAGACTGAGAAGAATATGTCACTCAGAAAGCTTTGGAAATAAACTGTTTCACATATGCTGTCAAGGACGAGTTATTTTCTATTTATTTCTGGTCAACGGAACTTTGACAATTTAGTTTGATCGAGTTATGTATTTTGTTTGATCAAGTTATCCGTGACCGCAAGTGTTAAGTTAAAGTATGTTCAAGCTTATATACGGATTTTTGTTTCCAGCACATTGGCCTTATAACTGTTCATCTGGATTGTATGTTTGTTCAAGTCGAGCATCTAAACGGATCTTAATTTCCATATTATTGGTTTTGTGACCCATCAATTTAGTTTAGACACTTCTTTTAGTTAAAATCCAAGACCAGCAGCTTGAAAGTTTCTGTTGTCTATAGTGCTCATTGAAATATATCCTGTTTAAATTTTCAGTTTGCAATCAGCTAAAGGTCCACTAATGAGAACAGGACTGTTCCTTAAGGATGGAGCTCGAGCCAGGCAGCTTAGTGCCAACCTTAATGGTCCTCTTTTTACTTTCATGAAATATTTTTGGAATAAAGGTGTAATTGGGAGCTTCTGAGATAAGAAAAATTCTCAGAGATTTTGATTATTGTCGTAGTTAATTATAACTAATCTAGTCGATTGTGCTCAATAAGCAATTAGAGATATTTTAATCTCTTCGTGGTCCTTTTCTTATATGGTATAAATATAGAATCATATGTTGAGTTCAACCATCAGAGAATAGTGGTCATATGTTTTCTGAAATTTGGCTCCGAAAACAGTTTTCTGAAAGTAAGTTATAAAGTTGTTTTCTGAGTATAGATATTCTGGACTTTGCGTTTGATTACTTTCATCTAAAAAATAATTTTTTGAAAAATTAAAGTAGGATTATGTTTGGTAATAAAATTTTAGAAAATAATTTCTATTGTATTTTCTATGTCATGCATATTTCATGTCATCCACCAATTTGACACGGATCAAGGTCGTGTGCGAAGCCGATGTAGTTCTCCTTTGCTTGCTGGTCGCGCCCCTGCCGCCGCCCTTTCATCTCCACCGCACAGAGGAGCTCCCGCTCGCGGTCCAAAAGAGAGGTCGTCGTCCCATCCGCAGAAGGGTCGGCTCGACGTCGTCGTCGTCGGAAGAAGAGTCGATCCTGGCCTTCGACATCACTGTCGAGACCCGCCGTGGAGGTCTAGAGTCGAGCTCCACCGGCCGGCCCGCGGCGTCCCTCGACCTTCGTCGTCGTGGTCTCCTCCCCCTCCCTCTCCGACCCCCGACGCCAATTGGACCACGTCCTCAACTTCTACGCCTACGCCGGCATCGTCGTCCCCGGCCTTCCACCGCGCTCTCGAGAAGGGCGGCGGCGTCCCCGACCTTCCACCGCGCTCTCGAGAGGCGGCGTCATCCCCGACCTTCCACCGTGCTCTCGAGAAGGGCGGCGTCGTCCCCGGCCTCCGTGCCAGGAACCACCTCCTCATCGCTCTCGCCAAGCACGACCTCGAGCTCAGGGCCAGGACTCTACTCGCTGATGAAGAATTTCTCCAACAGAGGAAATGAGGAGAGAGAGAGAGAGAGAGAATTGGGGGAGTTTATGTCACGACCCGCACCCACTGTGAGGGTACGAGAACGTAACAGCGCCCAGCCTACGCCGCAGTGTCGGCGGTAGAACGCTGTTCTAGGTCATGAACTATAACTAACATAATATGAATACTCTCCATAAGGAGGTCAACACAGAGTTACAACTCAATCACAATCCAAGGTAGAATATAGCATGATGGAAAATAGATAAGAAATCCTCAACTGAGGTACAGCAGAAAGAAATAACAAAGTCTCAACATCTCTAAAATATACAACTCTGAAAATAAGACAACAGCTAAACATGAAAAGAAAGGACAGTCTAAGCTATCTACACTATACAAGGTATCATCCTGAGCAGCTGCCTGAACCTTCCCAGGGGTCCAGGTTGCGAGTGTCATCTAGGCAAGCTCCAAGTAAGGGGTGCAGGGTTCCTCATCATCCTCTGTAAAATTTTCAACAGGTCCAGTCAGGACGGGAGCGAGCACATTACATCTCATGCAGTTCATATCATGGCAGAAAATATAAAGCAAGCAATAGAGTAAGATACATGAAACGCTGTAAGAAGATGTACATGAAACAGAAGAGATATTTGATAACTGGAAATATATACATGATAAGTAGAACTGTAAGTGACTAGTGATTTAGAGTAAGAGATGGCATGTAATTGGCTTAGGTTGAACATGATGTACATGAGTGAACATGTAGGACATCAGCCAATAAGGCTGTGTTGTACATGATAAAACATGAAAAGTAACAGAGTGAACATGATGGGGTAAATCACATGACCATTTATACTCACCCCTACCCACAATCAATACACAAGGATCCGTTCAAGTTACGTTACGGACATGATGTTTTGGTTATACATGAAACACATGAGGAAACATGAGCGTTCATGAAAGAACATGAGAGTACATGAACGTACATGAAAGAACATGAGAGAACATGAGTGTACATGAATAACACAGAAGCAAGGAATACATGATGTACATGAAACACATGTCATAAAGTATCCGATGCGCCCGCTAAGGGGGATAACATCCCAAGAAGAGATCCATATAGTACCAATCCGTGATGATAACGTGACAGCATCAAGTAAAAGTAATTTAGAGCGAGAATATAAGTCGTGACAAGTATGAAACGATCAGAGAATGTACTCGCCTCGTATCTGAATGTCTGAAGTAAATGTACTGTCCGAGATGAGATACCTGACTCCTAGTTAGAGCAAGTCAAGATGTATACAGTAGATGATAAATGTAATCTACGATGCATCTGCATGCTGTCTAGGTCAAACTAGACTAAAGTCAAACTTGGTCAACTCTAGTCAACCACACTAGTCAAACTAGGTCAACTAGGTCAAGACTGACTCAAACAAGTCTAATAAGTCTCACTAGGCCTAACCAAGGCTATCCTAGCAATCACACACCAATCACAAGGCTATACAAGCCAAACACAAGCCAAGACATTCAATATTTTACATAAGTGAGGGAAACTAGCATGTAAGCTATGTGCGTGTGTGAATATGGAGGTGTACATGAAAAGAGAAATCAACACTAGGCCATATATCTTATACCACATATATACATATCTATATACACATATATGTACATAACTATAGGGAATCTCTATTTATCATATTAACACATTAGTATATATATAATATATATAGAGAGAGGGATATAGAAGAGTATGTAATTGAGTGAGTGAGAGTCATGAGAGTGTATGTTATCATGGAATGGGTGTTAGACAATGTGTGAGTGTTAGTGAGAGTGTCTAGAGGAAACAGTGAAGGGTAAGATGTAGACTAAGGTGTGGATATGCAATGTGTCATAGGAAATTAAGTGACAGTGTCTAGTGTCAATGTTGCTTGGTGTGTGTGTGTTGATATACATGTTATATATATACTAGGAGGGACTGCTCATATAGTCCTATGTAGAATGGTTAGGAATGAAGGGGGCAGATACTAAGTGTGTGTTGTAGAGTTTTCAGGTGGTTAAATAATGAAACTTGAAAACAAACCACCATGTAAATCCCAGGTAAGAAGAAACTGAAAAATAGTGAGTGTTCATGTGTCCCTGTGTGTGTGAGCTAAGGCATGGCAATGGGGGTATGTGTGATAACTCATAGAGTGTGTGTACAAATTAGGAAATAGAAAACAGTGATGTATTAAGGGAAAACAGTGGCTAATCCTGAAAACAGTGAATGCAGGAATTAGAACAGTGAGCTAACCATTTCAATATCAATTCAACCATTGAAAACCAATCCATAACCCACATGACAGTCCTAAAACTAAATCCAGATTAGGAACCCATGAAGTTACAGTTTATTGAATCAACATTCATTTAAAACAGTTCTAAAGGAGGAAAGGAAATCATCTCAGTTAAAGGAAAAAAATACAAGTTGACAGGAACCTATTCCATAGTTCATAGTTTCTGGATCCCACGCATTGCCAAAACCCTTTACAAACAACCAATTTCGAATGTAAACTTTAAGCTAAACATAAACAATGTTATGTGGAAAACATTTGACAATGAAGACATCTATTAAATCAAAACCATCTATTTCAGTGCAGTATTTCGAAAGGGAAGAACTCAGTAAATGGGAACATGTGACTGAGTGTATGTGTGCGCCACAGGAACATATGTGTTAGAGTGTGTTCCAGTGAAAGGATGTTCATAAAACAATGTGTGTTAGAGTGTTCAGTCATGGTTAGCATTTAACAGTGCCAAAATAGGAAAGGAAACCAGTCCAGTTTTTCGAAATCCACAATACACCTAGAACTCTCAGTTGACAGGAAATGAAAGAATTAACTAACAGTCCAAACAAATGAATCCTACTATAGACAGTACCATATTACAAACTTAACAGTTAATCAGTTTTAAGAAATGGGAAAGGAAACCAATTCCCAGGTGTATGGACAGTGTCCCTCTACATTGTTATTATGTGTGAAGGTGGGTGCTCTGATCAATGTGACTGTAATATCATGACTATCAATTAACAAATAATCCCAGACATTTAATCCATATGATTCAACCTTCAAACAGTTAAGGATAGGAACTCAATTCAAGTTTCAAACTCAATAACAGGATAATGTTATAACTCAGGTTTTTTTTTTACACAAAAGGAAGTTCTCAGTATTAACATTATCATTTGAAATCGAACCCAATCAATCATGACTGAAATCTCATGTTTCAAAGCCAAACAGTGAATCAACAGTGCATGATAAAGAAGAAAAGTCCCAGAAAACTCAGGTTTCAGACAGAGAAGGAAATCTCAAATTGGTGTGCAAGTGAACTAGTGTGTCCATGTGTCTAGTGTTAATAGGATTTGAGTGTGTGTCGAGTGAACTAAGGATTGTGTGTCAGGTGCAAAGTAGAGGGAGGTGAGTGTCATATATACCTGTGACAGTGCATGGTGTAAAGGACTGATATTGGCAGGTTTTGGGGAGCAAGGGGACAACATACAAGAGAGGGTTAATGGTCTATACATGAAGGTAACCATGCATTCAAAATATTTGAACATCTAAATGAGGGTGGAGTTTAACAGTCTTAGGAATCCAGTGATAGATGTGTGTGAAACTCAAACAATGTGCTAGGGCATGGGAGTACATGACAGTTGTGAGTGTTAAAGGGAATAGGAAATCAAAACAGTTTGATGAGTGAAATCCTATGACAGTTAACTTTGAAACAGTTGACAGGAAATTGGTAACCAATCCATCATTCAATCAACCAAAACAACTACTGCAATGTATGAGAATTAACAGTGCATTAATCATTCAAATTTCAGTTTAAAGGAAGGAAATTAATTCCAGAAATTTCATTTAGGGACTGTATGTTCAGTCCAACATTTCGAAACCCAAACCGATATCCAAATCCCATTTTGAAATGCAAAAGAAAAAAAATCTAACACGTAAATCAAACTAACAGTAGCTATTACATGTGTCCAGGATCCAATATGACAATTAACATTAATTAAACAATTTTAAACAGGGAATTTAAGCTCAGGAATGAAGAATCAGTACATATAGTATCAGTCACAGGGGAATTCCACATTTTAATTCGAAAACATGCTAATATACCAAATTTAAAGGTTGGTAAAGATCATGTACAATGTGTATGTGTCTAGGCATACATTTGTGTCCAAGAAACTAGGCAAAATCGTGTCCAAATCACAACACACACAGACACGTGAACTGTGCACTAGATAGTGTCGTGCACGCGTGTACGTGTGTCAATCACATGACACAGGCCACGTGGGGTCTCGTGGTCATACCCACGTGTAGCCCACGTGTCAGGCTACACATAGGACCCAACACGACACGACCACGTCGTGTCCAGAGTGGACACGACTCGCGTATTAGTGGCATTTTAGACTGAACGCGCGCGCGTGTAGGACCAGTGCGCGAGTCCTGGCGTGTCCGACACGATGCCGCTGGACACGAGGCTTGGGGGACAGGTTCGCAGACACTGCCCCCTCCTCTCAGTCCAAGCACGGCCCGCCACGTGGCCTGTGCACTGAGCACGAGGCCACGAGCAGCAGGGGAAACCCTAGCCGCGCGCGAGGCTGTGTCCACGCCATCGTTCGGACACGACACGACACAAAAACGTGTTCAGAACATAAGAATCGTGTAAGCGACACAAAAACTCAATTATCTATTCAAACACAATCGAAAAATAGTAAAGGAAAACCTATTGAGGCATTAGGTCGAACACCTAGGTAACCCTATTGATACGTGTCTGATACGGACACGTATCCGACACAAATTGGGGTCAGCTCCTACCCGAGGCTAGAGGGGACCTAGGGCTATGCATCCATGATGATAAACCAATAGTTTAAATGGAGGATGAAGGAGTTACCAATGGGTGTCTCGAGCTCAAAAACTGTCAAGTGCAGTCCTCTTCTACTGTAGCTCGAGCACTGTAGATTTCCCAAATCTGCACTCTACCTCCATGGACAGCAAGAGGGTGGTGGTTAGGTCACAATGCAAGAAGTTTGGTTGAAAAAGGATGAGGAATGGAGAAGTTATGGAAAAAGGAAGTTGAGCTCACCTTGTCTTGAGGAGGAGGAATGAACAAGGAGGCAATGATTTGGGAGGGATTAAATAGGCTCACCTAGGGTTTTGGGCTGGCCACTTCTAGGGTTTTGGGACCCCATCCAATGGTCACCCTCACATCATGTCAAATCGATGGCTAACCTAGGTTGCCTATCACTAGTCTTAACTAATCAATATGACTAATAACTAACCAAATCACAAACCATGACTAGCCATGACTAACCCCAATCTATCTTAGTCTAAATATGACTAACTAGGACTAATCTAGGTTAGGCTAATCTAAACCACATGGAAATTAAAAATAATATTTAAATCACACCATTCAAATAAATCATTTTAAATTCCTAATAAAATATATTAAATTCAAATAATTCAAAAATGACAAAACTACCCTCAAACTAAAAATGATAAATCAATACCCTAATCACATGGCTAGGCTCTAGGGTAGACAGTCTACGGTTTCACTAGCAAAATACCGAAATCACAAGTCACGAATTTTAATAGTTTAAAAATGATTAAAAATTACCAAAAATTATAATATAAAAAAATAATAAATAATAATTATAATTACAAAATTTCAAAATTACATCTGGAAAATTGGGTGTTACAGGTGGGGTGGGGCCATAATACTCTGGAAACAACGCTGGGAAAGTAGCTTTCAGCTATGTTGGGAAAGCTGAGTTATAACAGCTCTTTTCCAAAAATAAATTAAAAAAAATCAACTGCGTTGTCCAAACACTATTTTGTCCCATTTTTGCTTTTAAACGGAGAAAGTTGCTTTTAAAGTCCTATCCAAACAGGGCAGTACTCCTTCCATTTTTTAGTCAATAAATTGATTACAGAACGTTACCAACCTGCAATGGCTTTCTAAACTTTAGATCATTCGGATATCAGTCAGAAATAACTTCCAATATTTTTAGATCTTTCGAATCTTAGACATGATTGATTTGGAATGAAAGTTCTATATTTACAGCCTCTCTAACATTATAAACAACTGTCTAGCCTCATTGTATATGAGGCTAACAACAGACGTCACCGTAAGAAGCAACACTAACATCACCAGAAGTGACATTATAACATGCTTAAACAATATAGCATGCTTAAACAATGAACTTAACTTTGCCCGAAGATAAGATAGCTTAGCAAGCCATCGCTTTTCTCCGCTGCTCCACTAGCATCGTTAGAAGTGATGCTAAAACAACTAACACAACCTTGTTGGAAGCAAAGTACGTAGTAGGCCAGGTTACAAAGCGTAACTTTGCCACCTCGCCGCAATGGTTTTGCTAACAAACTCGAAATGTTGGTTAAGGCAATAGCCTCGTCATATGGTGCAATTCCGTTGCACAATAGCGTTGCTTTGCCAAAATTTTGGCTAAGACACTAAATTGCCATGACAGTATATCGTCGGTATAACGATGATATATTGTCTGTGGGTAGTCTGCTACAACAGTATATCGCCAGTACAACGATATATTGTCACAACAGTATAATGATGATATATTGTCTGTGGGTAGTCTGCTCAGCACTAAATGTGGTAACGACTAGTTTTATAGCCATTTGTACTAGACATCATACAAAAAAATATTGCACAACAACAACCATATTTTGAAAGTTGTTGTGTCCATGCTATAAAACTCCTTTTGGCCTAAATTGTTCCCACTTCTTGGAGCTTAACATTTTCACGTATCATATACAAACCTCTCCATATAAAGCTTTTGTCAAATTTACTTTAGATAGAGTTATAAGTGAGTTGTAAATTGAATCTTCAATTTGTGAGAAGATCACAAACATTTTTTGTAAGAGGTTGAAGTCTTAAAGCATTCATATCAAAGCTTGTACCAAGATACATAGGATGTTTGTATTCTTTCCTCATTTCTAGCACATATTGTAATTTTCATATTTGTAATCGTAATTGTGCTTAATTATTTCCCAAACCCTATTCAATCCCTTGTATTTTCAACGACAATATCTTGGAACTTTACCAAGCAAACCATGGTAGTAACCACTTCTTCAAGTCATGCCGAGCTCATTACCCTTCATGATGCCACTCGGAAGTGTGCATGGTTGCGAGCTATTTTTTTTAGCATATTTGGACTATAACTGGGCTCTCTCCATCACCGATGTCCCAACGACATTCTATGAAGATTACGCCACATGATGTCCCAATGTTATTTTATGAAGATAACGCCACATATTGACCAGTAAATAAATGCTACATTAACGGAGACAAAATTAAGCATATTCATGGAAGTCTTTCTTCTCTTATCAACAATAATAACATTAAAAGATTGAAGCCAAACAGATCTGATCTTAGGACCGACTTGTTCACAAAGTCTCTACCAAAGTCAACCTTTTAGAAAATCATTTGTGGTATCGGATTGCGAGAACTCTCCAAATTGCGACGCTTGTAGTTTTGGGATACATATCGAAATCAAAGAGAGTAGTCAGAAGTATACTCACTTGACCTTAATGTACTCATTTTTCTTCAATTAAGAGTATTTTTTACTGAAATTTTGGCATCCTAAGAAGATTTTAACGAGACGCCTACATTGGGATGGTCACACCTTTAGATAATTTTACGTTTTGCACACGTATCGACATGTCTCACTTCCCCCCTCCGATTATGATTTTTTTTCGCTAGATTTTTTGAATCAAATTTTTAGTGAAGTCTATTTATATCTTTATATTCCCCTAAACTCATGTAAATCATATTCCTGAAAACTAGTACTTATCATTCATGAAGACATTCTGATCGTTTTGAGTTGTGTGTTGGCACATTTTATTTTGATAATATTAACAACATCTTCGTAGTTCAGTTTTCTCTGTTTATCAGATTGACATCATTTAAAAAGCTCTACTACATAAAGTCTGTCCATTCAAGATTACCAACCATAGCCTTGAAGACTGAAGCAAAGACCGGCGTTCCTTGAAAAGACGGCTCTTTACACTTCAAGATTTCGAGTCTGTACAAGGTCTAGGTCTTTCTGTAAACACTTAAGGTTGGATGACAAAACTAAAAGCTTTCTATTTTTCAGTCAAAAATTAATATATTATAGAACGGCATACCGGCGGTATGCTCCGGCATACCGACGGTATACCGTTTTATGACCACAAAATTTTCTGTGAGAAATGTCAGCATACCGACGGTATGCTTCGGCATACCGGCGGTATACGTTTTGTGGACCACAAAACGTTATGTGACAAACATCGGCACACCGACGGTATGCTCCGGCATACCGACGGATACCATTTTGCTTGTCTAAAAACGTTCTGTGATAATTATCGGCATACCGACGGTATACTCCGGCATACCGGCGGTATACCGTTTTGTGAGCCATAAAACATTCTGTGACAAACGTCGGCATACCGACGGTATGCTCCAGTATACTGACGGTATACCGTTTTGTTTATCACAAAATATTCTGTGACAAACATCGATATACTGACGGCATACCGCGGCATACCGACGGTATACCGGGTTACGAAATTTGATTTTTGAATGGCAAACACTAGCATTAATGGCTAGCATTAAATGCTCCCAACGGATATAATTATGACCGTTACTGTTCGACCGGCATACCGACGGCATGCCGGTCCATACCGACGGTATACCGGTCAGCCTGTATCCAGGAGCATTGAATGCTACATACTCTTGGTTTCTTTATAAATGCAAGCCTTCTTTCTTCTTGAAGGCTTATCTACTCTTGCCATAAATTTTCCAAACAACCAAGAGCTCCACCATTAATACTCTACCAAGCTTTTAATTGTCATCCTCTCCCAAAGTGCTAGAGTATTTAAGAGTTGTAAATTTTGATCTTCAAGTGTTAGAAGATCAACAAGTTCTCTTCTCATTTCTTTGAAGTTGGCGAGCCTTCGTAAGAAAACTCGTGTGTTGAAGTTGACGAGTTCTTCGGATCCAAACTCGTATTGAAGTTGGCGAGTTCTTCGGATCCAAACTCGTGTGTACTATTATTAAATAGGGATTTAAGCGGAGAGAGTTCCGGGACTGGATTGCCTCTAGCGAGGATACCAGGATACATCTTGTGTTTGATCTTCTTACTCTCTCTCTTTTTATTGACGTATATTGCTTCTTGTGCTCAAGTTATTTTTATTTCCCTATTTACCCCCCCTCTAGGGTTCTGCAATTGGTATCAGAGCTTTGTTCTCTTGATTTGGATTTACACCCTTAGAGTGATCCATGGCCACTAACCCTAGTATCAACACCTTCCACAATGAGGAACACTCCACAAATAGGCCTCCCCTATTTGATGGAACCAACTATAACTACTGGAAGATTAGGATGAGCATTTATCTGAAGTCCATAGATTTTGATTTATGGGATTGTGTGATAAATGGTCTCCCTACTCCTTCCAGAGTTATTGAGGATGTTGCATCTGACACCCTTAGGGACTTACTCACTGAAAATACCAAGAAGCTTGCTAGTCGAGATGCTAAGGCTATGAACGCTCTTTACTGTGCTCTCGATAGTAGTGAATTCAATAGAATCTCTACTTGCAAGACTTCCTGTAAGCCCCCTGAATTTCAGGGTTTATTTTAAATTTTTGAATGAATTATTTTCGATAAATATTTTATTATTTAATTATTTGTGATCATTAATGTTCCTTCCCGTTACTTTGACTTCTGGAGCATCAGGGATGTCAATCTCTGTAAACTCTCTTTACGAGTTTTGTCGTAGACAAGATTATCTTCGTTTTGATATATCATGTCCCACTTGAATTCGTTCTCTTGTGCTCTTTTTGTATCGTGCAACTTCGGGTCAACTTAGATCAATTAATCGTTGAATAATTATTCCCACTTTTATCTTTGATCATCGTTTGCACGTTACCTTGACTTTTAATTTAGGAGCACAAAATGGAGTGTCTGAGTGGGACACGAAGGTCATGAGCGAAGAGCGTCTCGAGTGATGTAAGCCCCCTGAATTTCAGGGTTTATTTTAAATTTTTTGAATGAATTATTTTCGATAAATATTTTATTATTTAATTATTTGATCATTAATGTTCCTTCCCGTTACTTTGACTTCTGGAGCGTCAGGGATGTCAATCTCTGTAAACTCTCTTTACGAGTTTTGTAGTAGACAAGATTATCTTCGTTTTGATATATTATGTCCCACTTGAATTCGTTTCCTTGTGCTCTTTTTGTATCGCGCAACTTCGGGTCAACTTAGACAAATTAATCGTTGAATAATTATTTCCCACTTTTATCTTTGATCATCGTTTGCACGTTACCGTGACTTTTAATTTAGGAGCACCAGACCAGTCGTTTTCTCAGAACCAACTTCTCATGAATGATCTACTCGAGACGCTCTTCGCCCATGACCTTCGTGTCCCACTCGGACACTCCATTTTGTGCTCCATTTTCTTCGCACAATTTTCGGGTCAATTTAGGCCAATTAATTATCTACCGTAAAACCTGATTTATTTTTCAATTTAATTTCGGGACCCGACATCGATCCAACCTAGTCGACCCAAAGTATGGACGTGGCCCATATGAAGCCTACTACCCACATGAAACTTGTGTCCCATTTATTGGAGTCCCCACATGTTATTTATTTACCCCTGATTATAAATACCTATTTAATTTCATTATTTCACCCTGTCCGATTTCGACCCGACCCGGCTCGACCAAACCCAAACCCAAGCTCCATGTTGTACTCTCATGATGCCCAAATACCCCACACAATATTTCTCTTTTTCTATTTTTAACATATCTCTTCCTCTCTCTATTTTACAAATATCTCATTTCTTATATATACACACACCCACCACACACACACACACACACACACACACACATATATATATATATATATATATATATCTATATATACTATATATAATATATATATATATATATATATATATAATTCTCTCTCTCACTTTCCACCTACACCTACACTCCCTCAGTCCCCATAACAGCGCACACCCCCCTTGGACCGAATTCTCTCTCTCTCCTTCTCTCTAAATATCTCTCTCTATTCTTCTCTATCTTTCTATATATATTACTCACCCACACATATACACACATACATATCTCCTCTTTTCACACACACAACACCACAGCCGACCTCTTCCCTGGCCGAGCGCCGTCGGCACCACCCAGGCCGAGCACCACCTACAGCCACCTCCTTCTCCTCCTTCTCCATTCTCCATCACCAATACCACACCACTCCATCACCATCACCACTACCCCTCTCATTATCATCACCAACATGCACCACCACCTTCACCATCCCCTCCACCACCATACGCCACCGCGCCTGACCGCCGCCTTCGTCGTGCCCGGGCCACGCCGCCACCCCGCGCTGCAACAGCAGCAGCAAACAACTACAGCAGCAGCGGCGCGCACGTGCGCGCACGCAGGCCGCCGTCGCACCGCCGCACGGCCGTCGTGGCCCCCCTGATGCGCACGCACCCCCGACGATCTCTCCCAGTCCACCAACAATCCTCCTCGGCGCGACGCATAGGCTATTCGTGCGTTTTGAACGGAATCCGTCGGCGCACGCGAGTTTTAACTCGGAAATGGCGCTCCGTCGCAACGACTTCGCACAGATTTTTGGTCAATCCGACCGTGGATCGGTGAACTCTTTGCTCCATCGCAATCTCGGTATATCCATCTTCACTCCCCTCAATTTTCGTCCGTTAATTTTGTCGTTTGTTACCTCAAAACAGGCCACCAAGTTAACGTTTTAAATGAACAATTTTTGGACAGTTTCGTGGAACCGACTTCGCCGACTCGTAATTCCGTCGTTGCAGCTCTGTTTTGCGCGCTACCAGTTCCTGTGCAGTAGCTGGTATAACCCTCTTCCTGCCTCCTTTAAGTTTCGTTTCATTATAAGCACATTTAGTTGGTCGAATTTGACACCAAAGTTGGCCGTCCGAATTCTTTAGTTTACACTTGTTAAATTCTATTTTTGAACCCGGGACTCCGGATTCAATTTTCTGACACCACCAATAGACTCGTGGCGTCGTTCTGGCATGTTTTCATATAAAGTTTACTTGATTTGGAGAACGTGGGCCCTGGCACGCATTTCAGTGCAAAGCAGGTCCCACTTTTCGAGTCAACATGTCACTTTGAGATCGGCTCATCGGAATCAATTCCGGATATACCGTTGAGTTCGTATCGTCATTTAGACTTGTTGACATATAATTTGCTGAGTTTTGAAGACATTTGCTCCGACACGCATTTCAGTGCAAACTGGATTCCAAATGTCCGCGTTAACATGTCATTTTGAGATCGGCACATCGGAATCCTATTTCGGACATACCGTTGGGTTCGTATCATCATTCTGATTCGTGGACATATAATTTGTTAGATTTTGTAGACTTCTATCCGACACATTTTTTGGTGCAAAGTGTGTCCAACGGCGGACATCATTTTGACCCGAAATTACTGTTTTGCCCCTGTGTCTAAATTGGACTTATGGGTAGGCTATCCTAGCTAATTTGACCATTCTGGACACGTTGGTGATATTTATTTTATCATCCGACAACATCTGTAGATTTTTCTTATAAATTATACTTAATTTGTAATTAATTATTTTTCCAGAAATTGTTACTTTCTATTTTTGAATTTTTATATATATTTTAATTGCTGTAAAATCTAGAGAAAAATTATATTTAAATACTATGTTAATTTAGCTAATTTATTATAATTTTTCTAGTATTTAATAAGTACTTTTGGTATTTTATAACAAGTAGGAAAACAGAACTCATTTTCAGGATATATGTGTTTGCTGATTTTTAATAAATATTTATGAAGGTTTATAAATTTCAAAAAATTAGTATAAATTTCTATAATTAATAAGGATCATTTTGGTACTTTATTTTATAAAAAATTGAGCTTTTTGTCTATCTCAAAAATTGTTGGAACTCAGTGTACAGTTTGATTTATTTATTGAGTAGTTACGACTTGCAATATTTTGTGTTGTATTGGGTTATTGTAGTATTGGACCTCACCCTATACTAGTGTAAAGACTCTAAAAGTTAGTTTGGATATAGTGTCACTCCATATTAGACTTTTATGCTAGGTCCCCACTTAGTTAGTGTCCAGTTAGGAGTCGTGTCTCACCACTAGTGTAAAATCTTGAACATAGCTTAGAACTGAGTTTGTATATCATTATTGACAGGACACTGGACATCTATATCTTCATACTAGTATTCTTTCTTTGCTCGAGGTAAGTACATCTACAAACTCATTTACTGTCTTTTAATGCTAGAACATGTATTAACCATGTTAAAATACTGATCCTTGAGGTAGCAAGTTAAATCTTCACATGTTGTATTACTTTCAGTACCTGTCATGCTTAGGACAGTTCTTATATCTTCACATGCTTCCTACTGGTTCTCAGTATATATTTTACTATGCTTTATACTGCTATCAGTACCTACCGTGCTTTATACCGATCCCTAGCATCTCTCACATGTCCTATATCGTTCTCGTATCTCTCACATGTTTTACTGTTCTCGTATCTCTCACATGTTAGAATATGGGTTATAGGAGAAACTGACAGTTGAGTACGTGATCATGTCCCCCCTATAGTAGCGAGCGAGGTCGCATTTTATATGCATACCTTGTCGCAGGCCATTATCCTCTTTTTTGTACGGATGTACACCTATGCTTGTAGACTTATACGTATGTACATTTTATTTACATGTACCACAGTACATTGTACACCTATTGACGATCACGTACCTGCTACAGTTTTAAACATTACATATACATCTGTCTCTATGACATATGTATCCTTGCCATGATAGATTATGAGATATACTATGATTCCAGATATGCCATGTTCCCTATGTTACTATGATACTTTGATCCCAGTTGTACCATGAGGCCATGTTTCCAGTATTTCCTCTTTTATAGACTTATCACACCATGTTTCTTGTTGTACATCTCTTTTATTATATATTCAGTACTTTAGTTGTAGAGGTTGTACTTGCTCCCGTCCTGACAGGATAACGTTGTAGGTTCACTTTTCGAGAAGGAAATGCTATGTGATTGATATTATGGTACTGTATTTGAGGACCTGGCCTTAGCTCCAGAAGAGGTCCCAGCGGGGAACCTTGCTTAGTTATTTTTCATGTGTTTTGAGACTTAGACTTTGTTTGAACTTATATTTGGATACTGGACTTTGTCTCCAGTTAGATACTTTAGAAGTGTATTATTAAGTCTGTACTTGTTTACTTTCGCTTATAGATGCTGTGTTGTGATGAACCTTTAAATGTGGTATTAGAACTATTAGCTGCTTAAATCCTTTATTGTCTATTCTTAGAACAACTTACTACGCTTTAACCAAGCGTAGGCTGGACATGGCTCGGCCCGGCCCAACAATTTGGGTAACGGGTCGTGACATATTTTTAGTGGCGGCCCATGCAGGTCCAGACTTAAGTTGTTTGGTTATGTTATTGTATCAAG